>APFE031576015.1:0-58121 GCA_000404065.3 Pinus taeda | reverse complement strand
AATATACCCTCGACGAACCCACGCACCCTGTTTCAGAAAATGACGTCCCCGCCCCCGTCCCCGTCCCCGTACCCGTCCCCGAACCCACGTTTCCTGGCAACATAGGATTTTATTTTAGATGGCTCCCATTGAGAGCCTTAGGATTTGTCATTAAGAATTGAAGTCATGTATGAAGGGCTCTTCTTGAGCATATGTAAATTGTATATGAGTCTATGGCTATGTCTAAATATCCCTCCAATGACAAGCACAATCTTCCTCTTCATGTCAGCTTCAAGTAAGAATAAGACATTCATGTTGGCTCACCTCAAATAGACACACCTATTTGGATGAACATGTCAGCTCATTTATGGAGGACCAACTACTATATATACCCAGTTAGAATCTTTGCATAAATACAGTTCAGGGATTTGGATACCTCTGCAATTTCGGTGGGTAATCACAATGAACAGAACTCAACTATCTCTGATATTTTTGGAGGTCAATTACAATGCTAACTTCGGATAAGGGTATAGAAGTATAGAGATAAGCTCGGATTCTCTTGAAGTTTGGATCATAGAAAGGAGACCAGTTCAGATCACATATAGGGGACACTAGTTCAAATGGAACTTAGAAAATGATGAAGGGACAACAAAGACTTGTTTAAGGACTGATCATAGTTCGGATCTTTGAAATTAGGGTGGCAAAACACAGAGACAAAAGTTCGGATTTGGATGAATAGTCTTTTTTTTGCTGGGCAAAGACTAAACTATTTATATTAAAGAAACAAAAAAAGTATTTACAAGAGGTTTTAACCTCTGAGAGCGTATGTTCAACTCTCTGTCAAAGCTTTCCATATCAACCTTATTCCTCTGCTTATACATGCTAGAGGACAAAAATACATCAACAGGAAGAGTTTTTACAGCAACATTGTCAGGCATAATATCCCAAAATTATCCAGGAATAAAAGACAAGTAACAAAAAAAGCAGGGACTACATGCAGCATGTCGTCGATTGCTGCCTTCCTCGTAGAGGAACAAAAAAGAAAAAACATCTTGCGCCTGGAACCGAAGGCTTACCCTTAGCGCCCCGTCCATTACTTGGGCTGCTTCTTCCGGTCCTCTGCTTCACGTTCTAGTTCGCGCTTCTTTCGGTCCTCTGCTGCACGTTCCGGATCGCGTTCCCATGTGACCTCCATCCCATCCGGAATGTCTTCGATTCATTCAATACCAGGCGGCAGTTTTAGGTACAGGGTGTAGTCGAAGGAGTCTTCTGGCTCCTCATCCCTCGCCTTGCTCTGAGGTGAGGAAGGCTTGCTGCCGTGAACTTCCGTTTGAACATCCGTTGGATTCTGAGATATTTCCATGGGCTCTTTTCCTTTCAGGCTGCCAATTTCCTTTAAGGCTTCAGCCTGCTCCGCCGAGTACCCAAGGGTACTCTCTTCTTCGAGCCTGCTCTGTAACTCAGGGCTATAGGAACTGTCAGCCGAATCCTTAATCTTTGTAGAATTGTCCGAGGAGGGAGGCGTCTTTTCCTCTGTCTCGGCCTTCCAGCTTCCCTCCTCATCATCTTCCTCTGAAAAAATAACAGTGATCAGGGCCTTGACAATGGGCTTATTCATCCTGCGTCGGTAGTGAAAATTCGCTGATTGAACCGAATTGCTGATGGCTGAACCAGAGTACTCTGAGTCGAAAGAGGGAGGCGACGCATAGGCCAAGGGAGAGATGCGCCGCGGGCTGGATTGGCCCCTTCCTCCTGTGCCTCCCCGCTGCCCTGAATTACGCCCACGGCGAGGAGTAGCACGAGTTCGGGGAGCCATAGTAGAAACCGAATAATCAACTGCTCCCTGAGGAATGTGCCGAGCTTTCAGATTCCCACGTCCTCCTGTAGAATTGCCGGTGGAGAGCGTCTGATTCAAGAAATTCCCCCGATGGCCATGCAGCCCAACAGCCAACCTCAAAACCTCCCTTGAATACTGTGAGCGAACAACAAGAACTGGACAGGGGATGGTCTCGAGGGTGGGCTTGCTGCCCTCAGAGCCTCCCTCTTCAACACTGGACTGAACTGCGCACCTAACAGTGCCTGAGCCGAACTGCAAACAGAATAGAAGGAATGTTTTCGCCATCCTGAGATATCGAACTGCTATTCCTTGGGAACTCGATCGCATTGATGGGCAATTAAGTCCCGTAAATGCTCTTGGGGCAGAGGCCAGCCCAGAACCCGTTAACACCACCTGTCTGAGGCGTGGCCTCCTGTACGCTGCGCGTGGGCGACGCATGGAACTTAAATGCGAGGAATGACACCCGCATCCGGGTGGATTTGGATGAATAGTTACAATCAAGTTTGGATATCATTACAGTCAAGAAGATCGGACTTTTGTGAGAAAGTCTCGGTGTTATAAAGAAGACGCAGTTCAGTAATGGAAACCACAGATTTGGTGCTATATCACAGTGATTTGGTGACATTACATTGACATGTTTCGGTACTATCTCTAGTGTATCTATAGTTCGTCGAGAAGATGATCTTAGTCTGAAGAAGGTCGAAGAGGAAGAGGAAGTCAAGAACAAAGGACTAGTGTCTTGGTCTTGGAGTGGCTAATAGGTCAAGGGTCTTGGTCTTGGTATTCGTCAATTAGAATCTCTATAAGAAGAATTTGTGTGGGTTTTCCTCCCAAAGAGTGAGAGGTTTTGGCCATGGCTTATAGCCTATATGATGTGTCTCTTGTGTATTTATGTTGATGCATTGGTTGCTGTTTGATGAAGAAGAACACTAATAATCTAACGTGAAGAAGATTCTAATCTAAAGAAGTAAAAAGCATTCACAGGCAGTCACTAATGGGAAGAGAAATCCCCTAATGCTAATGCCCTAGATTTCTCAACGAGAGGGAGTAGTCTAGATGGATCCAAAGTAGAACATGCCCCACCCATTAAAATACCTCCTAGATCTAGAGGAACAACCAAAGATCCACTCAAAGCTTCCTTCTTCCTACCTTGGATGTTAGTAATATCCCCCACTCATACATCTCCCCCTGGATTGTGAAGTGAGGCTTCTTGACGGTTTCAGAAGAGTTTGATAGCAAGCCAGTGCCTAGTTCGACTTCCTTGCCCTCAACCATCAGACTTAGAAGACCTTGACATCATTGGCACCATCGTCCGATCTTTCTCTCTCTTTCTTGATAGCTTCTTGGGTTGGGCTGTTGACCTTTCCAATCTTGGACAAACTAGCTTAATGTTTTCTATCACTGTACCTTTGGCATGGTTTTATACATATATTTTGATGTTATACTTATGTAGGTTTCTTCCTTTGTATTATTTTCAGCATTTTCTATGAGTTGTGCTAGCACTTCCACATTGTATTCCTACTGGTTGCACTCTTCAGTCCCATCGACCTACTTTTGTGGTCATTTGTCGGACATTTATAAAATTACCTTGTCTTTTCTACAATAAATGTTACTGTAGTGTTATATGGGCAGGTTAGATGCATACTGTAGTATTCCTGCTGCTAATCTTGATGAATAATATGGTTTATCTTCATGCATGTGCAGATTGAAACTATCTTCGACTACACAACTTAGACTGAATTTTTAGCATTTTTTTTCAATCTTTGCAAAAGTTACTTTTAATGTTCCTCATGTAAGAAATACTATTTCTGATTCATAAAAGGAAAAATACCTGTTAATTTTCCAGTGGGACTTTTTAGTACCTTGGAAACTCTCCAGCACAGCACAATGGCAGCAGCAAGCATAGAAGATGTAGGTGCATGCAGAGAAGCTACTCCAGCAGAGATTCTGCACAGTAGTCCTTACAGCAGCCTTAATGACAGCAGCAGCAGTGTGCCCTCCATCATCAGTTCCGTACAACATTAATGAGGGTGCAAGGACATTTATGGAGGAGAGGGAGGTAGAGGGCACTTGCATGTGCCTCCATCGGTTCAGTTCCAGTTTAGATGCTGATTCATATTTAGCTGTTCAGTTCTATTTCTGGGTTTTGCTTTAGTAAGTTGTTGCATTTTCAGTTAGGGTGCTTTATGTGTCAAATGGTTCACACAATAAATGGGGCTCAGATCCCTAGAAGAGAGGTGCATTCATGCATACTTGCAGTCCTTTCTAGTAACCACAGTTTACTAGGATATAACTTTCTTGCAGGTTTGAGGTCACTATTGCGAAGGCCAGGAATAGATCTGGGGTTAAGGTTTATTTCAGTTAATGCACTGTTGTGCATGTGTCCAGATTTATTGAACCTTCTCTTCTTCCTAGTTAGAAAAGAAGGCAGGGGTATAGATTTTATTCATTCTGCTTTCAGAATAGAACCAGCGGGTGAATAGTAGAGTTTGAGGTGTTCAATGTATTTCCTGTTTTCAAGAGTAAGACAGTGATGTGATTTGAATATGTGTACTTGCTATTACTTTTCTTCAGTGGGATGTGTTTGTGTCTAGTAGATTTCAGATTACAGTATTGATAGAGATTTGTGTTTTCTCTTTTCTTAATTGGGTAGATTAGAAATCAGACTACGAATGTTACCATGTGCGAAAGAACTTGAACACCAATCTCTAATTAGTCACAATTTCACACCATAAATATGTCTTAATGTAATGCAAAGGCATGAGATTTGAAGTAGTTACCTTTCCAAATTCGTTCTTCTGCTGTGTGCTTGTATGTGCTGGTATCAGAGCCTTATTTTAGCTCTCATCATGATCTTCTTCAAAGCCTGGTTCCACATTTGGGGCCACATCAGTGTTAATCTACAAATGTATATTTTTGAATATGTCTTCTCTTTTTTCTTTCTCCAAAATTAGCCTCCTTTTGAAGGAAAAACATTGTCTCTAGCAAAATTGGCTGTGCATATACTTGTGTAGCAATCAACATGGCAAACCATACAAGTTATAGCATGCTTTTTTCTTTTGTATGATCTACTTCTTTTCTATAGGAATTGCTTTTTTGTTGTATTTCTTACTTTTTTGATATATATACTACACAATTTTGTATTGCTAGGTTGCTACAACTGTGTTTTGCCTAAATTCACAAAATAAAGAGGAAAAAGAGAGTTTTTGTTTTTTTAACTCGACAAAGGATTTGTCTAACGAAGAATCCTCAGAAGTTATTCAGGGAATGATAAATCTCATTTAGCTTCCTGCACAAGAATTGCATGAGCAACATGGACAAACACAAGAAGTTCAGGAAGAACTTGCGCATAATGCAATGTCATTGTTCAAGCAGATGATGGGACAAAAGTAGTTTCAAAGCCTTGCAGTGATTCCTCTTAACAAGTCTATTTCCATGGTAGGAATGAATACCAATATTCCTCATTTTGATGTAACATTGATCAAGAAAAAGTTGGATGCATGGGTTTGAATCTTTGAGGATTAATTTTAGGGGGCAACAAAATTTGACAAATCAGCAGACCATGATTGCTGTTCACATGGGAAATCAAACTCTCACAAGGTGGCAGTGCCACACACATCATCTTACTTTATGTGTCAGCTTACTATCTAGTAGTGGGGTCAGGTTAAAGTAGCAATAAAAGAGATTTTATCCCTAGTGACATACAGAAGTGTTTTTGGACATTGGTTGCATCTCAGTTAGACATTCTAGCAGTATATTAATGAGATTAATAAGCTTTCTTTTAAATTGGAGGCTTGTTATCAAATGAGAAAATTATGATAAAATGTATTAGATGATTATTTAATCATTTTTAGAAGAAAATAGATCTTAATTTTGTTTCTTTGGAGCAAGAATCCGTAATTTGTTTAGAGTATTAGAGAAAATATATTGTTTCCATGTTGATGGTGTTGGATAGGTTGTCATTGATGTCAAAGGAAAGTTGTCATTGATGTCAAGAGTGTGAAGGTTGTCACAAGTATCCTGCAATTGGAACAAGGGAGAATCGATTGATGGAAGGTTTGATAAAGGTTGTATTCAGCATTGAACGAGGATTTTGGATGCTGTGGATCAGGTTATGGTGCATCATGGTATGATGGTTGGATAGTTCTTGTCGAGCCGTTTCCATCTATTGTGGTACATCGCATAACTCTTTACGGTTGAGGAGATATGCCTTCCTAAAGTTAATGCTCCAAAGCCATGGTCAAGGTGGCCCAAATGAATGGTAGAGGCAACACTGTTTTTGGTCCATGATTTATCTTAAAAATTGATGGAAATATTATGGGTCATGGTTGTTACAAATCGTTGACCAAGTTTATGTTTTGAAAATGAATTCAAAAAATGTAGGAAAGGTCGACTCTCCTTGTAATGTTCCCAATTTTTGGATTGCCTTGCGGTGAGATTAGGAGGGATTTCTAGAGCTTATGTCATTGAGGTCATAGGAGAAAGATTATATTATTGGTGGGCCCGGAGGGCAGGAGTTTTATGGGGGTTGACTGGGATCACTTTCCATTTTTCATCATCAAGATTAGTGCCACATGGTTCGATCTTGATTCTTCTGCACTCTAACGATTTCCGTAAGATGAAGTTATTAATGGGCATATTTTAACTAATTACGCTTAAGGTGTTGTTTTGGGCTGATTACTTGGAGAAACACCTTAGTGTAATAACTCGTTGGAATCAGGACGAAAATATCTACAAGACAAAATGATGAAAACGGGCTTTGAGAGCCCAGTGTGATCATGGTGGCAGTTTCAGCATTTTTTGGAGATAAAAGTTACTTTAATTAGTAATAAAAAGTCACTTATTAGATAAAAGGAGAGAAAATGTTTTTATCTAAAGGGTAAATAAAATGGGGCAAAAGTCACTTGAAAAATAGGAGGAAAATTAACTAAGTGACTTATTAATAAAATAATAAAAGGAGATTTCTAGAAGATTGGAGAAGATTTGGAAAAATCTTATAGAAGGGGAGAGGACCAATTCTCATTCATTCTAGTTTATGATTATTTGTTGCTGATTGATTGGGAGCCCAAGCGAGTTTTTCTTGAGGGTTTTAGGCAAGACTCTCACACTAGTTTTGATGGACATCATTACCGCCCTAGATGGTACTCACAAGTTTCGGTGGACATCATTGCCACACTAGTTGACATTGTGGGAAAATCACACATGTTTTCCATTTGTGCTCCAATTGCAGGTTGTTTGGGTGACATTTCTTCGATGGGATGAATTGGTTATTATTGCCGAAGTTGGAGATTGGATCATTGTTGAAGACATTTGCTAGAGCTAAAGGTTATTAGTTGAGGTCAATTTGATTGAAGGGTTGAATTCATATTCTATAGATGCCGAATTTATTTGCTGGGCTCAAGTTTATTTGTTGGGTCGAATTTATTAGCTGGAGCCCAGTTTATTTGCTGGGGCTGAATTTATCTATTGGCGCTGAATTTATGTGCCCAATTTTTTTCCTGGGTCCAAATTTATTTGTTGGGGATGAAATTATTTGCCAGAGATCTTTATTTGCTGGAACCGATATTATTTGCCAAAGATCTTTCTTTGTTGGGGCTGAGACTATTTGCTGGGGATGAGATTATTTGCCAAAGATCTTTGTTTGCTGGGACTGAGATTATTTGCTGGAAGCCTTTAGAGAAAAATCGATTTGCTCAAATAATACCCATTAATTAATCAATTTCCTAAGTTAGACTTAGCAACTTTTAATTATTGATCAATTAATTTAATTGAGGGGTTTTTAAGTGTTTTCTCTTGAAACCTTATCTGGGTTTTGGAGATCTCGTGTTGCTTAGCCTCTTTGACACCTTAGAGACTTGAACACTTGTCTGAGGCTACCATATACATCAAAAACTAACGTCATATAAATAGAGGAAGGAGAGAGTCTTTCTCATAATAATAACATCACCTCACACATTGCATCTTTTCTCTTTGTACTTAGCTTTTTCAAGGAAGTTGTTAAGGTTTCCTCATGAACTCTAGGTGAAATAATGAATTCTAGAGGAGATCATGGTGATGATGAATGTCCTCTATCTATTGGCTCTTCGCATGTACTCCCTCTCTCTCTCTCTCTCTTGGAATGACTAGGGTTCCTTAGTTTGTTTGGAGTATCTTGGAAGTCTAGGGTTAGGGTTTATCTCTTGGAGGTTTGTGATTAGGGATTTGTGATAAAACTCCATGGTATGTTTGGTGGAGAAGAAGAAAAGAAGAGGATATTTGGCATTGGAGGATGTGTTGAGAGTGGCTATTGCATGTTAGAGCTCCTTGGTTTAGCTAGGGCTTTCATATCTTCCCTAGCTGGGGTTTTGGAGGGCTAGTGGACATGTGCTAGTATCGAGAGAAGGCTATGATATGTACATGTACTTCATCATGTGCATATAAATGAAGTTATCAATTGTTCAAAGTTTGTGCATTTTCTATATTTGATTTTCAAAGATATATGTTTTTCATGTATCATTATTTACAACAATATATGTCTTGATGGTTTGAAATAAGTAAAAGGGCAATTGCTAAGTGATTTACCATCTTTGTCGAAGAATCTAAGGGCGTTTTTCTTGATAATATGTTGTTTTTTGTTGTTATAACAACCTGTGAAAGTGACTTTTCATATATGGTATCTTTTATCCTTGGATTACCTAGAAGATTGGGTTGTTAGAAAATGAAATATTATAGTTTTTCTTTGATGTTTTATACTTTATTTCACAACATCCCTAAGGCAAAAAATTTATAGAGTTAAGATTTGAGAAACCTCTAGTTAAAGAGACAAATTTTCTTTTTTTGTTGTTGTAAAAATCAAGAAGTGCAAAAATTTCTATATGATATTAGAACTTGTCGTGGCTAAGATCACTCTAGAGTAAGAGGGAGCATGTATTTCAACTTGATATTACTTGGGAGAGGTGATTGACCTTGTTGTATGTTGTTGAGTTTGAAGCCATAGTGTGCTTGATATGAGCATTGCACTTGTGAGAGGATTTTGAAGGCTTGAAGCCCTTGTTTCTTTTGTTATGAGAGATGATCGATCCTCTACGTTGATGGTGTTATGGATGTATTTTCTATCAGTGTCGTGCCTAGGATGACTAGTGATAGGTTGCTGACTTGTTCTAGGGGTTATCAGTGATACATGGTAATTCTATGCGATATGACCATTATGGTTTTATTTGTAGTGGGTGAGATAGGTGGCTGATTTGTTTTGGTAGACGCTGGTTTGTTTTTCACCTACATTAGATGGAGGTTATTCTTCATTGCAAATTTTCCAGGATGGATACGACTTTGGTCTCTTGCTTGTCTTCTAACACTGTCTATTGTTGGGTGATATGTGGATAGTAGAGCTTTGAGACACGTGACATATAATAGATCTTTAATCAATAGGATTCCGGAGCTAGAGGAGGCATCACTATGGAGCTTTGTGATGATGCTACATATATTATAAGAGGAGTTGGCTTCATTTCTTTCTATATGCCTTAGGTGATCTTGAGTTGAGCGATATTCTTTATTTTCCTGGTATGAAGAAGAATCTTCTTTTAGTTTCTTGTATGATGAATGTATAGTGGAGAATTTCCTTCGAGAGACCACAATGCACCTTTTGTGATTGTAGTCTAGCTAGTTCAAGGACTTTGGTTAATGGGGGTGAGAGAGGGTGGCCTTTATACATTAATTGTTGATCTATTGGCACTTGTGCACATTAGTGAGAAGCTAGGAGAGCCTTTTAGTTTTGAGGAGTTGCATGCAAGGTGGGATGCTGTGGAGATAATGTTAGAACCTATTATAGAATTGATGAGCATAGTAATTCTACAGGAGCAGAATTGGCAGCAGTAAGACAAGGTGAAGGTTAGCATTCGGAAGGTCAAAGTTTTAGAGGCTGACTGTTAATCAGGGACTTTCCTGGTGGGGCTGAATTGAAGACCAATTATTGTTCCAGAGGAGCCACAATCTATTCAGGAATGTGAGCCAGGTGAAGCCAATTTTATATTACCAAGACAGAGTCAAGTAGTAGTAGGCAGCCGATTTGAAGCACCTCAGTGGGCAGCACTATTATTCATTGGTGGGGGGGCACTTGCATAAATTCCTCAAGGACCAAATTGCAGGAATTAAATAAGAGCTATGTTATTGTTTCAAAGGCCGCGGTGTCAGTGGTTCAACAAAGACGAATTCCATATAGACTCAGGGCCGAATTGACTCAGATCAAATGCCTTGATCACCGTCTCAGGAGGCAGCAGTCAGGTAATTGATTTAGCATTAGGGCCACATTAGGCTGATCTTTACTATCTTAAGGCTGATCTACTAGGCAACCGAGTCAAAACTAATCCATTGTCTCAAAAGGGTTGTGTTCATTGACTCAAAAGGGCTGCAGTACCATCAATAGCTCAGGGCCGATTCCTGATGTCTCAGAGAGCTGCATTGTCATTGGACGATCTAGGTTCGATAATCATTTCATAGGCCGAGTTTATTTTTTGCCAAACAATATTAAAATTTATTTGATTGAGTCAGCACTCCATGCGGAGCGAGCAGGAGAATAGGAGCGGAACTGGTAAATGTAGGAAGCTGTGGATCGACTTGCTGACTATTGAGATCAGAAGCTAAGTTTCCTCATTGCGAAGGACAAGGGTTGTTGTAGCAGTCGACTGAGTTGAATAACGAATTCAAACTGAGCTAAGGTCGAGTCTAGCATTGACTGGGATCAGAGTTTTAATGGCCTAATCGAGTTGGTGTTATAATTGTTGAGGGATGAGAGCCAAGTTTCCTATTTGCCAAAGGGGATCTAATTGTCTAAGAAGCCAAGCAAACCACCACAGCTGCATCAAGGGATGAGTTGCTGAGTTACAGTTGTCTGGGGAAAGAAGTTCTACTTGGAGCACACTGTCTGCAGAGACAAACAAGTAGCCAGACCTGTTCCTCATCAGTTTCCAGCAAGGATTCAAATTATTAGATTGAGATTTTCCTGGGCAGGAAGATCTAACTGCCACAAGTATTGCTGGGCATGCTTACTCCAGGTTTCATCTTGGCATTATGTAATAATTTTTACCAAGCCTTTCATTTAATAAAAGTGCTGGATTTGTGATTTATTCAACTGTTGGTGTTTGTTTGTTTTAATGAATTCACATGGATCTACAGAACTATTCTCCTGAAATTAAAATTTTAACATCAAAAATCTTTGAAGTTCTGGTAAAATAAAAAAGAGGTTCATTACAACATAATACAGATTTCCTTTGGCTTAGGTTCTGGGTCTGAGGGGTAATTATTCTGCCAAAATTGTGGGACTTCACCTGGCCTAATCTCTTTTTGAAACATGCCATTCGGGTACCGAACCCACAGGGAGAATGTAAGCCTGGTGGATGGCTTAGTACTCAATCAACCTCACTAGTGAATCAGGGCCCTGTTAGTAACTAAACATATAACAATCTAGTGTATTATCCAAAAAATCGTCAAAAACATTATGTTGCTCTGGATGACAGTGGTAGTATAATTTTGGAAAAAAAAAGAACCAAGTGGACTGGTTGAGTTTTCAATTTAAGGCAGCACTTTCTAATGAAAATACTCACACAACTATATGACAAAGTCGTTTCTTGAAGTAGGCTGTAGGTTGGCAGAAATAATTGGAAAGTGGCTAGAAATGTTCCCATAAGCTAAGAAATATGCAACAAATGATGGGAAAGTTTTGCAGTTGACGACGTTCATTTGCAGTAGCTGAGGAATTTGTAGACATAGGAAAAAGAGGGAGGAATGAGGAAAATGCCATTTATTCACATGAGGTATACTAAGTGCTGGAGACATTTTTAACTTACTGACAGGAATATTGTGCATATCGGAAGCCTTGTGCACAGAGACATCAATAGCTAATTTAAATAGCATTGCCCAAGCACATCAGTAAAGGTTTTATTCTCGTATTTAGCATATAATATATAAGGAGACTGGGGAATGTGCATATAGTAGTGTCATTGCTTATACAAAGGACTGCATTCTTTCATAATAGTTTATGGATGAATCCAGCGAATGCTTTAGTTAAAAACTTGATCTTACATATTAGCCAATTTAAAACACCGAGTAATATTATTGCTGAATATTATACCTTCAAGCCAGGTTAGTAGTGTGGCTGCTCAATGCTGAAACATTTCTTTGTACGAGTGATGTAATTCTGGAAAAAATATAGGAGATTGTTGAAACATAAGATGAAATAATTTCTATTAAACTAGCTTTATTGGAGTGTTTCATCTTCATGTCTACAGCTAATGTTTTCACATCTTAGTTGATGTCTCTTTTGCTGCCGGTTTATGGGGCTGATCCATTAATTTTGTTGGTGGGTCAATGTGTCAAATCTTTAGAGAGTAACTATTTCAATAGGAAAAAAATTAGTTCTTTGGATCTTTTATTGTACATTTGGAAGGGCTAGATAATTTAAAAATAGAGAAATATTTTGGCTGGCAGATCAAACAACTCAATCCATGTCGTGAAGGCAAGAAATTACTTGTGTTGGACATTGACTACACATTATTTGACCATCGATCTACAGCTGAAAACCCTGTGGAGCTTATGCGTCCATGTAAGTGTGGTGTAGAGTTTAGTGCTTTTTCTGAATAACACAATATTGCTTTTCATTTAATACGTTGGATTGCAGATCTCCATGAATTTTTGGCAGCTGCTTATGCGGAATATGATATAATCATATGGTCTGCAACGAGGTTAGAAACAATTGTTTTTCTATGCATATTCCCTTTATTGATGCAACATTGACTATTCTGACAAGTTTTATACATTATAAACTATATTCTTAGCATTTAGATTTGTTTAGGCAATATTGTCTTAGATTGATTTATCTTATTTAGTGCATTCTATGGCTAACGTGCCAAGTTCTATGATTATTCTCTCTAGCATGAAGTGGGTTGAGGTGAAGATGGAGCAGCTTGGAGTTCTCAATAATCCGAATTACAAAATTACGGCACTCCTTGATCATCTAGCAATGATCACTGTGAAATCTGATTCGCATGGTGTCTTTGATTGCAAGCCTCTTGGGCTAATATGGGGTTTGTTTCCCAAGGTACACCATAGTAAAATTTGCTTTGTATTATGTTTGTGTTATTTGCATTGTTCATCTGGGATATGATAATCTATTGTATATTGTTGTCCCTTTCCAGTACTACAATCCCAATAATACAATCATGTTCGATGACCTTAGAAGGAACTTTGTCATGAACCCACAGAATGGGCTGGTGATAAGACCTTTTCGCAAAGCTCATTTGAATCGCAGCACCGATCAAGAACTTGTAGGGCTTACACAGTATTTGCTTGCAATAGCAGATCTGGATGATCTTAGCCATCTTGATCACAAGAAGTGGGAGTCATACACCGAGCAAGTGCTAAGACAAAGGCGTGTATAAGCAATCTGCTAATTCGAACCACAAAAACTAAGGAACTGCTTTTGGTTAATTAAATTTTATTAATACAGATATGAAGACATACATTGAAAGATGATTTTGTTTAGACTTTTGGACACTAGTCAGAATCTAATTGCCACTGTATGCTGAATCTGAGTTCGTGATATCATTGTATCTCAAGGGATTTCAAGTGATGATTGCAAGTTGACTAAGTTTATTAAATATTCATTGTAGCTACAAGCGTTATACAAAGGGAATGCTTAGTTCAAGAGAGGAAAGATCAATAACACACAAATCTTTTGAAAGAATAAGTAGTTTCTAAATTTTTTCTCATAGATATTTTACGTGGTGGGCTTTACATGCTTGTCGTCGAATCTGAACATTGTGTTGTTTGGCATTTGCATTTCTTCAGAGAACTTTCAGGCATGACTATGAAAGATTCATTTATGCTTAACGAGTGTAAAGTATCTCGAGCAGTAAGCAGTATCGCATGTGTCCAATAAAAATTATTGATTATGTTACTTTCTAATAACGAGTTATGGTAAATGAGATCAGTAAATGACAAATCATTGATGTGTGTTGACAACTATTTTTAGAGATGGTGTTCAATTTGGGTTCTAGACCTCACGAGGAAACCAAAATATTTGGTAATTGATAAGTCACGCAATTGTTGATGTCTAAAACGAATATAAAACAAAAAAATGTCTCGAAGTCTCTTCTTAATTCATTGTTATGCATTATATATTGGACGTATAAATTGAAAGTGTGATGGATTGGGTAGGGCGCTAACAGTTTTTATTTTGTATAAAACGTATTTCGAAATCTGTTTGCACAAGTAACGATATTAATAAAATTTCATGTGTTGCTATTAGTTTGCGTATGATGGCTTCATCTTTGATTGTATGTATCGTATAATTAAGCATCACGATCACGATTTCCTGCATGGTTTAGTGACCATGCTGGATGTTTGTTGGATACCACGTGTGAATGATCTTTCTTCTACTTTGTTTCGATCTCGATATCTCGGTCCATGGGTCATCAATTACCTATACAATTAACAATGACGATGACGATTACGTAGACCTATAAATTGAGGGCTAGGGCATACACTTGTAGGTTATGAAGAGTTGGCCAAAGTATAACGGCAAGTTCACTACAATCACGCAAGGTTTGGTTAAAGTTTGGTTGGTTTAGGATTCATAAATACAAGACTAATACAATGGATTAAGCACAACAAAAGTGTTTTGTAAACCCAGTGTAATTAACAAAGAACATCCTTCTAATTCGGAGTAAGCACAACAAAAGTGTTTTGTAAACCCATTATAATTAACAAAGAGCATCCCTCCAATCCAAGCACAACATAAGTGTTTTGTAAACCCATTATAATTAACAAACCCAATATAATTAACAAAGAACATCCCTCTAATCCGGAGTAAGCACAACAAAAGTGTTTTGTAAACCCATTATAATTAACAAAGAGCATCCCTCTAATCTAAGCACAACATCAGTGCTTTGTAAACCCATTATAATTAACAAAGATCATGGCTCAAATCCATGCTCCAAGGTTTTAATCCATGCTCCAAGGTTTTAGATGGGTGACAACCTCATGGTTGAGGAAACACCCATTATAATTAATAAAGAGCATCGCTCTAATCCATGCTCCTAGGTGTCATATGGGTGACAACTTTATGGTTGAGGAAACTTGAGGTTATGTTAAAAGTATTTTGAGCAAGAAGTGATGCACATGACTATATGAGATGCATTATCATGATAGAGTAGAGATGTAGAACTTAGTAAATGAAATTGTGCTACTTTAAATATACAATTGTATACATTCATAAATATGCTTTTATTACTATTGACACTATGAAAGTAGACACTCTAGCATGATGGTTGGAGTCAAATATCACATTAACATGAAATAGTGTAGGGCTAAGCTATGAGAGCTTCGAAAGGAAGTGAAGTCACCACATGGTGTTTGAGAGACAAGGAAAACTAGGAGAAAAAGAAAGGGAGAGAGCCATTAGATTAATTAGGAAGTTTGAGTTAATTAAGTGAATTATAAGGTTGGAGGTTAGTTTTAGTTGTAAGCTATTTTATGCCTTATAACAACGAAAATGTAAACCAAAGAAAAGAGAATGACTAAATAAGGTTAATTAACCTTTACATTAGTGATATACTTAATATTTACAAGCATATGAGAGAAGATATAATTTAGCTAACCTATTTCAACTCACATTTTAAAGTGGAAAAGTGTAGAGTTTATTCCCTTTTCATTTCAGTGAATAAGAAATCCATGTAGGGAAGAACTAGGATTTACTTGCTACATTAGGTGAACTGAAGTTTTGAATTAGGTTTTGTATTAATGACAGTTTAATGAGATAAATATTTATTCTTGACATCAAATAGCTTGTGTGCAAGTTCATTTTCATTACCAAGATCATTTTATTATTTTGTAAAAGGTTCATTTTTGCTCTTGGTCATATAATTCTTTAAAACTATAGGTCAATGGAAATTTAGATACCTTTCAATAGTCAAATTACCGATATATCTATTGGGAACATAATGAATGGGTTGATATTTTATCAAAGGGTTTGCCTTTGACAATAGGAACATACTAGTTGGTTGCATATGAAGGCCCCTCTAAATCTACCATATTAGGCCTATCAAATTTCTTCATAATCCTTTGATACAAGTAGTTGTCAACATTTTTGAGAACTCTATGGTCTTATATGATGTGTAGAGCAAGGGCTCTATGGTCAAGACTATTAATAATTCCTTTTTAGGGTAATGTTTCTTTTTTTGGATGTGAATTGCACTTTTAAACAAAGTAGCAACTCTTTGGTCAAAACTTTTAATAATGTCGTTTTGGGAAATGCTTTTTTCGATGTGGAATGCACCTATAGATTCTACTTGGTATTCAAATCGAAGAAAAATGATATGTTTTTTTTGTTAGAAAAAAATAACCTTAGTTTACTAAAATATATTTTAAATACCCCCTACCCTTATGAAAAGCCATGACCAATCCAAACCATATCCAATTCACACCATCCATGAATAATCACAACTAATGATCATTTATATGAATAATTATGATGAATGTAACGATAAAGAGGTGAATAGCACTTGCTTACAATGTGCTTAAGGTGGCTTAAGCCATGTACTTGTGATTGCTAGGTAGGATGATCCATGAAGTTGTAGAATGACCACTTGCACTTAATATTCCCTATAAATGAAAGGTTCACTCAATGATGATTTTTGGCACTCAAGGATTCACTCAGTAATGATGTTGTGTCATGGATTTCACATAATGGCATTGATGATGGATAAAAATATGATATATAATATTGATGTGTATATGAATGAATGTCCTCAAATTGTGTAGAAGGTAATCAGGGGTCACATAGGGGGGGCTTTGGGCACATGAGGTGTGACTTTAAGATGAAGTTGACTTATAAACATGAATTTTATTTTTCTTAAAATGCATAGTTTATGTTAAGTCCAAATGTAGTGGGCAAATTTATTTCACTAGTAATATAAAATAAAAGGACTTTTGAAGTTAAATAAAGAAAAGGTTAGATTTAATTTTTTTTTTTTATCTACATTTTATGCAACTAAAATTTACATCTATAATGTCAAATGCATTATCTTAATCAAAGTAAGCAAGGGTGATACATAAATATTTACAAATAGAAAACCGAAGCCCTAACATGTACATTTCCTATAGAATCCACTTAAATGGAATAATCCATGGGGGCTGCTTCTTCTATTAGATATGTTGGAGCTTGGTGCAATGGAGGAATCAAGCATTACATTGGAAAGTTAGCATAAGAAGTCACACACACCAACAAATCTTTTAAGACCATTGATGTTGTCTCTAGGTCTTTGCCCTTTTCTATAAGGTGGGTAATGGAGAACTGCACCTATACCTTCCATTGTTTTAGATGTTGGATGTATGACTGAAGTTTTTCTTAAGTAGGCACCAATGATTGATATTAATTCCTTAATTCTTGTGCTAAATTCATGGTTTCCATTTCCATGGAGGAGACATCTACATGAATTTCACTTCTCTGAGTTGTTGCTTGAATTGCTTCTAGTTCTCTACCTTGCACCTAAATAGTGAAGACCCTTTTTGTTGGAGGGGAGGAGAACCAAGGCCATGTGATTGGAAATGAGGAGGTCGATGCCATATGAATGGGGCCTAGGAAAATTGTAGGTTTTACCCCTAGAACACTATGGCTAGAATGCATGATGGGAGGTGGGGGGGATTCTAGAACTCAAGGATACTTATACAAACTAAAGGGGTGGAGGAGAATTAGCTAGGTGTTTGCTTGGTTTATCTTAAAGGAATGATGATAGAGGAGAGAAATGACAAAGGTGGAGGCCACTTATCACCGCATGCATGAGAGAAGATAGGATGGAGGGGCCTTAACTACCTTTTTGACTTCATAATTGTGGCAAGTTTTGCAATGACATAAGAGGGTGTGGGAAATTCGCACCCCAACCTTGCATGATTACTCAAGTGACCATATCATGGCATACTAACCTAGTTTGTTATGGTTCCATTGTGGTCCCATTTCATCAACATGTCTTGAGGTAGGTTGGTTCTTTCATTTCCCATAGAATTTGATTCTAAATTCTTTGATTAAAAACACAGTAGTAGTGGACTTAGGTGAAGTGGATCACTAGAGCTATTTTTTTTGAAGATTAATCTTTCCAAGGATGGGACAATATTACACCTTGTAAATCTCATGATCAATCAATATTATGTCATCATTGGTTCCCTTAGCTATGATTTTCAAGCCTTGATAGATCACTAAGGGCTCACTTCATTATTAGTTGCAGTTTCAATGCTCAATGCTAATTAAGTGTCTACTTGTTCATAAAGGGTGTAGAGAACTCGTCCCCTCTTCATGCCTACAACTCTAGGGTTCCCTTTAGTGCCCCATAAAAAAGAAAAAGAGACAGTGAGTGTATTGAGTATTTCCTAGTCTCGATGCCTAAATTTTAGTCATGTTTAGCCTTAGATTTCCACTATTGAACTTCATTGGGAAACAAGTTTTCTATTGTTTTGAAAGAGGGTGGTCGTCTAAAAGATTATAGAGCCAAAATTGCTTTGAGATATTATATATAGATGGAGACCATCTTTCACTTTCCTTCTTATTCTTATGAACTCTTACATTAGTGTATGGATTGAGGTGGTAGTTTGGAGGGAAGGGTTGTCTTGAGCTTTGACAGTGGTGCACTTGTGGTCTATGCATATTTTCCAAGTAATGAATTTTGGGAGGGCCTTGTAAATACATGTTAGGAGAGTTTTCTATTAAGAAGATATGGTAGTGGTGGTGTTTCTTTTAGGAAATTAGTTTCCACTAATTCAACAAACAACAAAATTAGACAGGGGGTCCTTTATTGCTTGATGCTAAGTTTGTGTAATGTAGGGACAATGACAGAGAACATGTTGAATTGTTTCTCTGATTTTCTTCCACAAGGGGCTATGGGAAGGCCTGCATATGCCTTACTTTTGTAGCTTCTCCGAGGTGATAAGTTTGTTGCGTGAAAGTAACCAACAAATAATTCTAATTGCATCTCCTTGCCATATATGTGACCAAAATTTAGAAGTTGGAGGCACATCTTGTTGATCAAGAAGGCATCTATATAATTTTTGGACTCATATAGTCACCTCCTTTACTTTCCTAGGCTCGTTCATCTCCATCGGAGGTGGATATGGGGGTGACCTGTTTAATATCTTAAAGAAGAGAGTTCACAATTCTTCTTGTTTTCTCTTCTATTTGATCCTACAAAGAGAGGTTGTAAAATGCTTTGATTTGCCTATCTAGCTAGGGCCATAGAATAACTATGTCTAGATTATGTGCTAAGGGGGATGCTAAATTTTTGGGTTACTCCAAAAGTGTTTTCACCCACATATGAATGGAAGCTTGAACTTGAATATAGTACTAGCATAATGCACTCAATTGTAGTAAAATTTCTGGAGTTAAACCATGTTGAGTTTAGAAACTTCAACACACCCTAGTGCAAGCCCCACACTATTCATTGTATGTCATTAGGAAAACCCTATAAATTGAAAAACATCCAAATAATTTTAATGACAAATATAGCTACAAGCTTATTCAATATTGAGATGCCATTGTCTTTGTCATTCATTGATCCTTCTTGCTCGTTAAACCTCAAACTTTTATTTCAATAATATATCTTCAATCTCTCCCTATTAAGTCTTGTAACTTGAATTTGTTTAATTAGCTTTTACATTGTTTACATTGAAAAACTTTCTATTCCAATAATATTCTTGTAATAATATTTTTATAAATTTTCCCTTTTTATTTATTTAATTCTATTGATTTGGTTTACCATTTTGACTATATGATGTTGATTTGTTGTAGAATCAAATGTGCTCTAGCCATGAAAATTAGTGGAGAGGCTAAAGCACATGAGATCTCCAAGACTCAGAAATGGTTTGGGGAAACTCCACCAATTTAGAGAGATATTAAAATAATTAATATTTTTAATGGAGTTTCTAAGTCTAAACTTAGGAAAATTAAAATATTAATGGGTATTAATATAAAACTGGGTGAGAATGTTCTAAATGACATGGATCAAGCCAAATATAATCTTAGCCGTTGATTAGAGACTTAATCTCGGCCGTTGAAGACTTAACATGAAAAGTATAAAAGGAGGCTTGAGGGGCAGACACCAAGATTGATTAGTTAGTTCGATTTTTTGGAGCGGGGTTTGCTAAGAAAATCCAAACAAGTGATCTATTGCAGCGAGGGGGAGTGAGTATATAGCAGAGAGGCAGAGATAGTGCCTGAGGGTCAGTGCAATGGCTAAAGAGGCTGACGCAGAGGCAGCCAGAGCTACGTAGAGGCAACAAGAGTCACACAGAGGCACTAGAGACTACGCAGAGGCTGAGGGGCTTGCGTGGGTGACGCAAAAGGCGAGAGAGCTGACACAGAGAGGTAGAAGGCTAACACAAAGGGTTCATGAGTTACGCTAAGGCTAGTAGGGTTAACAAAAAACTTAGGATAAGTGCGGGAAGTTTTTTGTGGGGCAGATTATTGTTGAGAGGCTGAATATCTATCTCCGAGAAGAGGTATTACTTCCGTGTAAATATCTCTTTTGAGTGAGCCAGTTAGGCACCCTAGTTGTACTCAATAAATCTGCATAATAATAAAACCCTCAGAACTGTTGCACCGGTTTTCCCGCATTGGGTTTTTCCAGGGACGCTTGTCCAAAAATAACGGTGTCCCTTGTGTGTTAGACTAGTATTTCAGTTGTTGATTTGTATATGAGTTAAGGCTGCATTTGTGTTTATTTTCAATATTTCTATGTATAAATAACTTGTTAATGGAGTAAACAAGTAGGTGAAATAAACCAGATAATGCAGTAGGGATTTCTAACTTGTTAGACTTGGTATCATAGTGTTGCAGATCACAAGAGGACTGAAGGCATCAAAGATATAAAAAATTTGTAGCAGTAGCAGTTGTCCTAAGAAACAGAGCTTCTCCTAAGTAGAAGGCAGCAGAGAAGCAGTGATGCAGAGGGCATGCGCCATCATTTCGAGCTAGAGAGAGGGCCGGCGGAGAGGCAAAGAGAGGCAGAAGAGGCTCACGAAGAGCCACACCATCCTACTCAGCCAAGTAGGCTTGACGTAGTTGGCCAGAGGAGTGATTTAGCCTTTGCCGGGATTGCACAGAGCTGGAGGGCTCAGTTTCTTCAGTTGACGTGGCCTAGGGAGCTGTGGGAAGATTGTGGATTGGGAAGTTGGTGGGGTGTTGCTTTTGTCGAAGCAGAATAATACATAATGAGACAAAACTAAGGTAGAGGGAGTCATTACCTTGATGGATTTCTAGCCAAGAAATCCAGATCTGAGTTGCAGTTACAAAAAGGATTGGAGAGAAGCGGTTCAAAATTTGGTGGGAAAATTTCTAGCAGGGAAATCAGGACTTAGAGGGAGATTTCCAAGAAAGAATTCAAAACTCAGAGGGAGTCCAGAAGAGGAGAGAAGATGGCATTGAACGGATGAAGGGATCAAGACAGGTTGGACGGGGCTTCAAACTTTGTCATCTGGAAGGCTAGGATCTCGGTAGTCTTAGATAGACATCACATCAAGGGCTTCGCCTTGAGAACCGTGGCTATCCCAGTAGACCCAGCTGATAATGAGAAGTATGAGGATGAAATGGTGAGGGAAAAGTGCATAATCCTTGATGGGATCAATGATCATGCCGTACCACATATCGCTGAAAATAACAGGACAAAGGAGATGTGGGATAATTTGACGACATTGTATTAGGGCACTTCCCTGCAGCGGAAGATGCTATTATAGAATCAACTACGATCGTTTCAGATGGAGAAGGGGGAGCATATAGATATATACCTCCTCATATTGCAGGAGATTCGGGACTAACTTACTTCCATAGGGGCCACGCTGGATCAGGAGTTCATGGTGAGGACCGCCCTGAATGCAGTCTTTGAGGAGTGGGAGACATTTGTCCAAGGAATTTTGGGCAGAGCTACTCTTCTAGGATGGGAAGAGATAAGGGCAACTCTTCGTTAAGAAGAGATCAAACGATTGACCAAGGCAGGGAGTAGTCTCAAAGGAGGTCGAATCAAGAAAGAGGAGGAGGAGGATGCGACTCTAGCATTTGCGAGACAACAAGGGAAGAAGAAGAAGAAGGATATCTCCAAGGTGAAGTGCTTCCATTGTGGGGAGTTGGGTCATTATGCATCCCAGTGTCCCAAGATGAAGAACAAGGGAGAGGTTTCTGACTCCAAGACAACTCCGGATAAGGCGGAGAAAGAAGTCGAGACTGATGATGACTGTACCATGAGTGCTCATGCACCTTAGAGAAGAGGTGGGATGACATCGAGCTATAGTCAAGAGGGCTACAAAAGATGAGGGACAGGATCCTTGAGGTACCCAAACTCTTGGATCATATCTGACTATGGGAGCCTCGAATGACAGTAGCAAGATGACGAATTGATCTGAAAATGGGGCACTTAAGGCTTCTTGTGAACTTACAAGAACCTCTCCCACTTCCAAATCTTAAATATTACCAAGTCTTATTGATTAACGAATGTGGAATTGATAATATGCTTGAAAATTTAGGTGTATGCTTATGTTTGTTTTAAACTATTCATGTGCTTTTAAAATTATGTTGTTTGTGATGATATGTAAATACATATGACAATAAATAATGCAACTGTAAAACAAACACATAAGACAACAATTTAATTAGGATTTCACCCAAAACTCTTGGGCTATGTATCCGTGAGCTCTAGTCAACTCAACTAGGCTCTCTGGGATTATGGCAAAATCCTTTTACAAGCTCTTGGCTCAACTCCACAGTTTTACATAGAAACAATGGGTTTAGAAACCATTTTATCCCTGGCTCTTGAAGCTCTCGGCTCTAGCTCTGACTCTTGGCTCTAGCTCTTGGCTCTGGTTCTCGCTCTGGCTCTGGCTTTGGCTCTTGGCTCTAGCTTTTGGCTCTATCTTTGGATCTGGCTCTTGGCTCTGCTCTCTTTGCCTCTGCTCCCTGCTTTGGCTTAGTTTTCTATGCGCCTGTCGCAACCTTGCCTTCTCTGTCTTTGTCATTCTGTGGCTTTTTGAGCCAATCGACACTATTTGTTCGTCTTCCTCTTCTGGGCTCTCTGGCTTCCGACCTCTGTCCGCTCAAATCCCCTTCTGAGCATTAGAAATCATTTCTAAACGCCTTCAGGGATGGTGGCCACCTGTTCTATAATGGAATGGACCATCGATGCCTTTGAAATCCCAAAAATGGTCGTTCTCTGTTTACACAGAGAATATAAAGAAAACCTGTAAAACTCCGCCCAAACATAACCTATCGGACTTTAAAAATCATTAATTCCACCTTGCATCCTTTCGGATCCATCTTCGGGCACCAATTGCAAGTAATTGTTGATCAACGACTATTATTGATTTCGGGTGGCTAATACGCACGGAGATTACCTGCCTGAAAAGGTTGGTTTTCTTTCTCTAGTTCATAGCCACATGACAGCCAGTGTATGGGCTCGGGCAGAGCCCAGCCAATACCACTTACCGCCTACGGCCCGCCCAAAATCCCGCTTGTTACGGAACTCAAAACACATCTCGTTGTGTATAAAACCCTTTCGGATCCGTTATATTGCCCGATTCGCATTTCCTTTGTATTTATAAAAATACATTAAAACACTGAAAATACCGTCGAATAACTTTATGGCGGACTT
The DNA here is from genome assembly GCA_000404065.3 of Pinus taeda. Taxonomy (NCBI): domain Eukaryota; kingdom Viridiplantae; phylum Streptophyta; class Pinopsida; order Pinales; family Pinaceae; genus Pinus; species Pinus taeda. Next base: position 34,652 of record APFE031576015.1, on the reverse strand, counting down.
CAAATAATTATGCAGCATCATTTATAACTCTTTCGGGTCCATTTGCATTGCATTGGTGCATATATATATGGCCCTGCTCCATCGTATTACTCCGACGCGATATTGCGATGCGATTAATCGCAATCACGTATCACATGGACCCGGGATCTTTCAATATGGCATGGCCTATGTCGACGCCGACCGCCGATTTCGGCGATTGTAACATTTCTCGGCCTGGGGTCCCACCTTAAGTCCCATGCCATCGCGAATGCTGATCTGCTGATTTCGGTGATCATAGTATTGCTCGCCCTGGTCCTTATGTTATATCGCATGTCTACCTTCGACCCGATATGTTAGGGATTGGCGATCGGGGATTTCTCCCATTTCCGCTTAAGTCCTTCCCTTTGTCTTTCTCTGATGCGATTTCCCTTTATAAGGGTTTTTTTTTTCCCATTTTAGGGGATTTGCCTCTTTTTCCAAAGAATAAAGGGAAACTTCTTTTGGTGATAACTTTTGCATCCTAAGTCCATTGTTTCCCATTCAATTTGCATTGGATTTAGAATGAAAATATCTCTGCAATGGGGCTATTTCTAGGAACTTCCTTGGACTTTCATTTTCCTTTGTGAGAAACACTTAGACTTAGGAATCTATCCAAAATCCATTTTGGATTATGCCTTCCCACTAAAAGAAATTTTGGTCTCCAAAAGAGTGATATACTGATCTAAACAGTACTTGAGAGTAACAACACCCTCTTCTTTCAACCTCCATACACTTGCCTTGCATAGTGTCTTTGAACCAAAGTCTCTGACCACTTTCCTTTTTGGATGTGCTGGTTCTCTTGGGAAGAACTGTCTTCCTCCTTGCCTTCATGCAGAACTTTTGCTGAAATGGTCATAGAAGGTGGTTTGAACTTCTTTGCCTTGATCATTGATCCAAGGTGGCTTAAACAAATGTGAAGTTCATCTGCTCCACAAAAAATTCATTTCTATATGTTTGACAAGCTATCAACAACAACTGTTAACAACAACAAAAATACAGACAACAACTGGATGGCCTAAACTCCCGCTTCAACAAAAGAAACAGATTTCATAGCTTGTGAACACATCCATGTTTTACATTTGCATACAAATGATGGACTAGATAACAGGCCCACAAAACATGCCTTTAAACAAATGACCCTTTAAGTCAAGCATGTAGAAAAAGACCATTAAGACTCTTTTCAAAAGATGAAACACTTCATTATTATCTCCATCTTGGAGACCAAGTTAACTTCTCCCAAGTCAACATTTCATCACATGCATGTAAAAGCGATCAACCCTACAAGTTAATTACACATATATGTTCAAACAAGGAAAACATCAACATCCCCGTGTCCATGCACATCATGCTCATGCATGCATTTCATCCTTCAACTTTCACTTAAGTACACTGTACTTTCGAAGCTGAAATAAAATATAATGTTGCAGCAATAAAGTGAGTCTCCTACTCAGCTTTTCCATTCACCTTCTTGGTAAGAACCTGCAACTTGCATCTCATTAACAAAGAAATTCAAATAGATGCATCAATAGACATGCAACCTTAATTGGATAAGAACTCTAGCCATTTCTTATCATTCCCTTTCAAAGGTACTACCTTTGTCTGCACATCAGCATCAACATGTGAATCATCCTGAGACACATCAGTCATGGAATCTTCCTTTCCATTTCTGCCATCTTCTCTTTCCACCTTCTTCAGCTTTTGTGGAAGCATTGCTAGATTCAGAGTCCAACATCTTTCAACAAGATGCCCTTGCTTATGGTAGTAAGTGCAACACATGTGCATCCTCTTGACAACATGATTTGCCTTGTCCAATGGACCTTTGGATTTTTGCTTCTTTTCCTTCAAAATTTTCCTGTATGTGGCCATTCTCTTCCAACATCTAGAAACATGATGGTTATCCAAACCACAAAACGAACATGCAATTATTTTCCCATTCTTATGTGGGAATTTACCATGCTTTGCACAATCAAATGGAATATGATTAGAACCAGATTTATACCTGCCTCTTTCACCTTTATTGCCTCTATGAGGAGGTGAAGCAAATGAAGAAGTGGCTCCGTTTGGAACACCATCAATCTCTTCAAGGCTGTTAGAGTTTCCACAACTCTCTGGTTCAAGTGTGTGCTTCTGAACACCTGCATCCTACAAGTGATGCTTCAATCTATTGCATTCCTCCTGAACACAATATTCACACTATGTATTGCAACCCCTTCTTGGAGCTATTTCAATGGCCTTCATAGCAGCTTTGGAACTCTCTCCATAAGACTGTCCATAGTCAAGACCCAAATACTTAGGCCTTTCCTCAACCATAATTGGTTCAAAAATACCTTGTGCATGTCTACCCAAGCCTTTTCCTTCATAGCCATCTTGGACATTAGCTTGGAACTTATGCCTTTGGTATGTTTTTCAAAAGAACCAATATAAGCATTCTTAGAGGAATTTGAAGACAAACTGGAATGGCGTACCTCTTCGTCAAGCTGATACTTGACCAAGGCTTCTTTGGCAACAAAGAGTTGTGACTCCAACTCATGCATCCTTTTCAGGTTCATATTTGCAATATGAAGTTGCCTCTCCATTTCCTGCAGTTTGTCGGAAAGCAACTGCTTCTCTTCCTTCCATCCTCACAGATTTCTCTCACCATATCCATCATGGTGGACAAATATTGCTTCATGTCTTCATCAAAGAGTCTTGTGATGAAGAAAGAAGAATTTGAGGACTCACTTGTAGAAGTTGTCATTATACCAATGAACAAAGTAACTTCAAACAAGACTACTAAAGAGCTTATTCAACAACCTTTTGTAACAAACCTCTTGTGCTTCCAAGATTGCCTTGAGGTCCTTTGGGATAGATGAATGCCTTCAACCTTTCTTCCTTCTTGTCCTTCCTGAACTGAGCTATCAATAACTTTCCCTTCACCTCTGCAAATTCAAACAATAGTCAGTCTGCAACAAGCATACAATCAACCTTTGACTATTTAAACACCTTTCAAACAAACAATCTTTGCTTTGTCAATCAAGCATTCTGATATAACCTTCTTTGAAGGTGAGGTTAACCAATCTCAAGCTTTGATACCACCTGATCTAAAAATGGGGCACTTAAGGCTTCTTGTGAACTTACAAGAACCTCTCCCACTTCCAAAGATTAAATATTCCCAAGTCTTATTGATTAACAAATGCAGAATTGATAATATGCTTGAAAATATAGGTGTATGCTTATGTTTGTTTTAAACTATTCATGTGATTTTAAAATTCTGTTGTTTGTGATGATATGTAAATACATATGACAGTAAATAATGCAACAGTAAAACAAATACATAAGACAACAATTTATTTAGGAGTTCACCCAAAACTCTTGGGCTACGTCTCCGAGAGCTCTAGTCAACTCAACTAGGCTCTCTGGGATTACGGCAAAGTCCTTTTACAAGCTCTTGGCTCAAATCCACTGTTTTACACAGAAACAATGGGTTTAGACACCATTTTATCCTTGGCTCTTGAAGCTCTCGGCTCTTCTGGCTCTCGACTCTCACTCTAGCTCTGGCTCTAGCTCTCGGCTCTGGCTCTAGCTCTCAGCTCTGGCTCTTGGCTCTGGCTCTGGCTCTGGCTCTCACTCTGGCTCTTGGCTCTGGCTCTGGCTTCGACTCTTGGCTGTGCTCTCTTTACCTCTGCTTCCTGCTTTGGCTTAGCTTTCTACACGCCTGTCTCAGCCCCGCCTTTTCTGTCTCTGTCATTATGTGGCTTTTTGAGCCAATCGGCTCTGTCTGTTCATCTTCCTCTTTTGGGCTCTCTGGCTTTCGGCCTCTGTCCGCTCAAATCCCCTTATGAGCATTAGAAATCATTGCTAAACACCTTCAAGGATGGTGGTCACCTATTATGTAACAGAATGGACCATTGATGCATTTGAAATCCCAAAAATGGTCGTTCTCTATTTACACAGAGAATACACAGAAACCCTGTAAAAATCCGCCCAAACGCAACCTATTGAACTTCAAAAATTATTAATTCCGCCTTGTATCCTTTCAGATCCGTCTTTGGGCGCCATCGAAAGTAATCATTGATCAACGACTATTATTGATTTCGGGTGGCTAATACACATGAAGATTACGTGCTCGAAAAGGGTGGTTTTGTTTCTCCAGCGCCTAGCCACGTGGCAGCTAGTGTATGGGCTCAGGCGAAGCCTGACCAATACCACTTACCGCCTATGGCCCACCTAAAATCACGCTTGTTACAGAACTCAAAACACATCTCGCTGCGTATAAAACCCTTTCGGGTTCGTTATATCGCGCCGTTCGCATCTCCTTTGTATTTATAAAAATACATTAAAACACTGAGAATACCGTCAAATGGCTTTATGGCAGACTTCAAATAATAATGCAGTGACATTTATAACCCTTTCGGGTCTGGTCGCATCACATCGGCGCATATATATATATGGCCCTGCTTCATTGTACTACTCCCATTTGATATTGCAATGTGATGGATCGCAATCACGTATCGCATGGACCCTAGGTCTTTCCATATGGCATGGCTTATGCCACCGCCGATTCGTCGATTTCGGTGGTCGCAACGTTGCTCGGCCCAGGGTCCCGCCTTAAGTCCCATGCCATCACCGATGCCAATCTGCTGATTTCGGCGATCGCAGTATTGCTCGGCCCGACCCTTATGTTATATCACATGTCTACCTCCGACCCGATATGTTGGGGATCGACGATTGGGGGTTTCTCCCCTTTCCGCTTAAGTCCTTCCCTTTGCCTTTCTCTGATGCGATTTCCATTTATAAAGGTTTTTTTTGCCCATTTTAGGGGATTTTGCCTCTTTTTTCAAAGAACAAAGGGAAACTTATTTTGGTGATAACTTCTACATCCTAAGTCCATTTTTACCCATTCAAGTTGCAGTGGATTCATAATGAAACGATCTCTGCAATGGGGCTATTTCTAGGAATTTCGTTGGACTTTCATTTTCCTCTGTGAGGAACACTTAGACTTAAGAGTCTATCCAAAATCCATTTTGGATCATGTATGTCGGGTAGAAGCAAGATACGGTGGACCGACAAGGCAGTGCTAGAGTGTAGAGGTCTGTAGCAGCATAGTGGGGGTTGTAGTAGTGCGAGAGGCACAAAAGTGTTTGCAGCAGTGTGAGAGGCACAAAGGAGGTTGCAGCAATGCGAGAGGCACAAAGGTTTTTGCAGTAGCGCAAAGGTAGCACAGGGAGCACATGATAGTGACAGAGGTAGCTTCAACATCAGAAGGCTTTTGCACTGATAAGGATGTCAGCATTTGGGTAGATTAGTTACATACATCTCGGTAACTGAGTTGGAGTGCAGCAGTTAGCAGTGGTAGTACTATAGGCAGCATGATGCATCATATTAAGAGGGAGATGTAGTACAAATGTAGCAGTGACAATGGCATATCCATGGGTAGCAGAGGCCAAGCATCAACACAGGTACCGGCGCGGAAGGATCAGTGTAATGTTCAGTGGTGGAGCATTACCAAAGCACATTCCTTGCTAAGAGGGAGTGTTGATTTGTGGTAGCAACATATGTTCTCTAGCCATGAAAATTGGTGAAAAGTCTCAAGCACATGAGATCTCCAAGACCCATAAATGGTTTGGGGAAATTCCACCCGGTTAGAGAGATATTAAAATAATTAATATTTTTAATGGATTTCCTAAGTCTAAACTTAGGAAAATTAAAATGTTAATGGGTATTAATATAAAAATCGGTGAGAATGTTCTAAATGACATGGATCAAGCCAAATCTAATATTAGTAGTTGTTAGAGACTTAATCTTGGCCGTTGAAGACTCAACAGGAAATGTATAAGAGGAGGCTTGAGGGTCAGTTGGAGATACACTAAGATTGATCAATCTGTTCGATTTTTTGGAGCAGGGTTTGCTGAGAAAATTTGAACAAGTGATTTATTGTAGGGAGGGGTAGTGAGTACATAGCAGAGAGGTGGATATAGTGCCTGACGGTCAGCGCAGTGACTAAAGAGGCTGATGCAGAGGCAGTCAGAGCTACGCAAAGGCAACAAGAGCCACACAGAGGCAACTAGAGATTGCACAAAGGATGAGGGGCATGCGTGGGTGACGCAGAAGGCTAGAGAGCTGACACAGAGAGGCAGAAGCTGACACAGAGGGTTCAGGAGCTACACTAAGGATAACAGCGCTGATGCAAAGCCTAAGAGAAGCGCTTGAAGGTTTTTCGTGGGGCAGACTAGTGCTGAGAGGTTGAATATCCATCTCCGAGAAGAGGTATTACTGCTGTGTAACAATCTCTGTTAGGTGAGCCAGTTTGGCACCCCAGTTGTACTCAAGAAATCTGCATAATAATAAAACCCTCAGAACTGCTGCACTGATTTTCCTGCATTGGGTTTTTCCGGGGACGATTTTCCAAAAATAACGGTGTCCCTTGTGTGTTTGTCTAGTATTTTAGTTGTTGATCTGTATATGAGTTAAGGTTGCATTTGTGTTTATTTTCAATATTTATATGTATAAATAACTTGTTAGTAGAATAAATAAGTAGGTGAAATAAACCAGATAATGCAGTAGGGATTTCTAACGTGTCAGACTTAGAAATTTCAACATATGATATAATTCTGAACTTGTTTCCGTCCTTGTGTTTCTTATCTCTATAAATAAAAAAATTTCACATCTTCTTTCCCTTTAAAAATAATTATATTCATATCCATTTTAATTAAACATTTCATTTTTACATTCCATTTCAAAATATTCGCATTGAAATATTTTACTAAATTTTATTTTTAAAATATAGCATATTCATTTGCATTTTTAAATTACATATTATTTATATATTAATGAAAATATTATTTCTTCACTTAAATTTTAATTTTTTAAATACATATTATATTATACTAACACTCAAGTTTTAATATTTGATTATATTTATAATATTTTAATTATTGTACTTTTACTTATTAACTATATCATGATCAATGTTCTCTTATCCAATTTATTGCCTTCATTAATTATTCCCATTCACATAATCCTTCAATATTTTCCTCATATATTATATTTTTTTTTTTTTATTTTTTAAATTAATTTTTACCGTTTCACTTTATTATTAATTTCATTTTTTTTTTAAGAGATATTGACTAACACCTTGAATACTAGTACTAATTATATGTTATGATTTTTCTTGAATGACTAACTTATTCTTCACTTACTTATTTAGTCCACGAGTTCTTTCTCTTCCTTCTATTAAAGATTTATTCGAATCCCTTGATGATATGTGAAGTGTATAGCTAAAACATTGAGAATTTTTTTAATTTTATAAAAATTTAACTCAAAAAGTTTTACCACAACTATGACTAATCATGTAAATATTCAAGCTCAAATAATGCACTTGCCTAATATGTTTCTATTCTATGAGGCATTATTACTAATCCATTGGATGCACACAATGGGTGTGTTGGTTGCTTGATTAGGATACGTACTAGCTTTGATGATAAGTGTTAGGCACTTTAGACAAAGGTACTTATCTCTAATATCATGGACCACATGACATATACCAGGGAGGTTATATCCTTGATTTGAGGATTTTTGTGTTTAGGAACATATTTCATGGAGATTGGCTATGGATTTAAACACACAAGGAGAAGTATTAGAGAAAGTAACTACCTTGGCACATATATTGAGGAGTATTGGGCATAAGAGGACATTTGGCACATAGCTAGATGAGGGTCACCTTGCATGAGGACATTTGTAGAAAAAGCTAACATGTGAGGGGGGGTGTTGGTATAATAGAATATTGGATAGTATCCCATCTCGGAGGAGGGAATTATGCTTAGAGGGAACACCCCTTGCGGTAGGTTAAAACCTAGTGTGGCACTTGTCATCCCTGTATTGTAGAGTGCTCCATGTGCGATTTCTTTTTAAATAGGTCTAAGGTTACTTGTGTGGACCTTTTCCATGTTTATTGTTGGCTCCCATCACCTATTGTATGTAAAGGGAGGAGAAAGACTTTGCCATTACTCACTATAAATGTACTCATTTGTTATATATTTATATTTATATCTTAGAGAAGTTTTGTAGGAATAAAGTCACAAGGTTTGTAATGAGAACCTTAGAGTAGACACGAAGATGGATTCTAGTGCTTGAAAATGCTCTACTTGTGTGATGCAAGAGGATTCCAAGACTCATGTGTACTATAGAGAAGAACATGAGCACTGGAGGAGTTGAGGATTTCGATAGATGCTTTTGTTGTTGGCTTGAGTTACTAGCACTTTGTATTGTCTTGTAGAGGTCATTTATCTTGTTATGAAGTAAGAGGAGGTATATCTAGGGTTCCAACCTAGAGAAGAGTTGAAGAAGAGAGATAAAGATTTGGAGGATATTTTAGCCTTGTTCTTGTGTGACGCATGAAGGCTAGGGAAAAATCAGAGTGTGCTAGATGAGTATCCTTGCTAGATGAGTGGAGAGTCTTAAGCTTGGTGTGATACCTTGCTTGGAAGAAGAGTTATATATTGTATTCTTAATGTTCCATGGAGGTTTTAGTGCTTGTTTTAATGTAAGAGTTGAAGACCTAGGTTTTTAAGAATTAAACCATATGATTGACATGAGGACTTGGAGGATAGTGGTAGAGTTGTCTTGTAATCCTTGAACTTGTGTGTTGCAAATTGGTTAGGACTTGTAATTGATAAGGAACACAAGTGCAATGTAAATACCTAGAGCATGGTGAGATGCCTTGCTTAAAGGACTTGGAGCTTGACAATATGTCATGCTTCTTGGAGCTTGGTGAGATATCTCACGTGGGTGTGCAATTTTCATGTCATGTTATGATGCTTTCGAGGTATAATTATTTGATGCAAGTGATTGAGTGTCCAAATTTAGTTAGGATGGATTCCCAACTCAAAGGACTCAGAATTTAGGGTTTGATGACATGATGCTAGTTTATTGTGGTTATCCTAGCTAGGATCAAAGAGCATTGTGGTGTAGTCCTAGCTTTTGATAAGCTAGTGGACTATATGTACTAGATTATTAGAAGTCATTGGAATGTTTTTGCACCTCATTCTTATGTTAATGTAAAGTTTACACTAATGTCCTAAACTTTTATACTTGTATATCTAATTTATAGATTATTTCTCAATGTGATTTGAGATTTTAGTAGTGTTGGATTATCATGCTAATTTAATACAACAATAAGAAGGTTTACTTGGGTGAATTGACAAGAGAAGCTAACATGAAATATTTGTAGTTGAGACAAATATTTTGCAATAAGATTAAATTCAAATATGGTTTGTAACAAATATGTTCTTGATGGTTGGGAGTCATCTCCCATGTTTGTATATGATTTAGCGTTTGCTTCATTAAGCTGCCTAGTTGATTAGTTGATGGAGAAACTTTTTATATGTTGTTATCATTGATAAATTAAATTTGACCCTAAGGTTGGAAGTTCAATATGAAACAATTTTTTAGAACCTCAAGCTTGAGGTGAAATTTTTGAATGTATTAAGCATAAATTCCTGAAATTTGCACATGCTATTAGAGCTAATTGAACTAGTATTGCCTTCTTATTAATTTTAACATTGAAAAATTTCAGCGATAAACCTGGTAGTGGTTGTTGTGTGGAGAAACCATAGTGTTATTGTGAGAATAAATTGGATCCTTGAAGGGTTTGTTGAGGTGTTTTCATATTTTCCCCAAGGATTGGAGAGCTGCTTTCACCTAGGATCATGATTGATCTACTTTATATGTTGGCGAGTTTGTTGATTTATTTACAATATGCATGATGCCCTAGAGAACCTATAATAGGTGCTTGATTTGTTCCAATGTGTGTTAATGCTTGGAATGGGTTGATTGATACAATAGACCTGCTTAACAATTTGTTTTTTTTATTATTTTGGAGCCTAGGAGGGGCTAATTCATTAGGTGATACTGATGATTATTGTTTGGGATTTGTGACTCAGGGATTTGCAAGAATGGTGACCTTGTTCAATTTTAAGGATTTTTATGTATTAGATAAAGATTCCAATGTTGTCTCTTAGGGATAGTATTGGTTATGCAACTCTTACATTGTTCTTATCAAGAGATTGAGTATATATGTGATAGTTAGTGTGGTGCTAAGTTATTGATGGATATTCCTAGGTCATTTGGTGCATTTGTATTATATAGAGATTGTACTTTATACATGGTTTTGGAGAGTTTATATTTCATGTTGTATTCTTCACATGTGTTTATACTGTGTACCCTTATCTTATAGTCCTAGGCTTTTGGAAAATAGATTAAGGACTAGTAGGGTTAGGATATACACTTATGGAAAAAATGAGCATTAGGAATTGAGTGTTGAAATGCAACAAGAAAATCCTAATTTAATTTTGTCCATGAATTAAATTAGGAACAAAATTGTAATTCCACATCACAAGATAACTTGTATGAGTTAGCTAAGTTAATTTGACTTAGTTGGATTAGTTAATTCAAGTTGAGGGTCTAACTAGAGTCATGTAGAGTGTCTCCTACGTTATAGGAGCTCTGGTTGAGTTTATTATGAGTTGTAATTAATTAATTCAATTTAACTGAGTTAAAACCAATTAAACTAGTTCCAAATGATGGAGGAACTAGTAGGAGGTCAGACAATGGGATGCTATTTCATGTGTTCAACCAGTTAACTGATGATTCACTCATAAATAAATCATGCATCTCAGATGTAAAAGTTACCTAGTTGATATTGGAGTTCAAGGGAAGTGTACTATCAGTTTTATAATCATTCGAATTGTACAGGTGGTGCATATAGTTAGAGGAAGGCCTATGAGGATTGCACAATTCATATTGAGGAATTTCTTTAATTAATAGGGGCTAATTCCCAAGGAAACATTGCAAGGAAATAGGGACTTGGGCAAGTGAGAAATTGGTTAAGTATTGGCCTAGGCTTGTCTAAGAAGTTGTGAGACATATAGAGATAGTGTAGAGGTTGCCTAGGTTTAAGAAAAGCATTGTAATCTTCTTATATTTTATGAATAATGCAATATAAAAATAGCATGGGGTTTTAGCTGTGGCTTTCCCTAGGAAATCATTGTGTAATGTGTTGATTGAATTCTTTCTCTTGTATGGTTCATTATTTGATGATCATTTAATTATTTCCGCTGATGTGTAGAGTAGATTCAAGTCTATTGTTTTAGTAAATTACAATTAGAAGTTTGAATCTACAAGGAATTTATACATGGTAGTAGAGAAGAAATCACTCTAAAAGAGGAGAATATGAGTTTGTCTTTTGTAGGTGAAATCAAATTTGCAGTATCATTCTTTAGAGCCAATAGGATTTCGTTCTACGGATTAAGGATCGAATATTCCCTTGAGGGTAGTTCGAACTATATTTCTTGGAAGGCCAGGATGGAGGCAGTGTTGGAAGACAACAGGCTAAAGGAATTCATAGACAAATATATTCCTAAGCCTCCAACAACATATGCTCAAGATCTGGCAGAGTGGAGAAAATGTGTTGCAAAGGCGAGAAGGATCATACTAGAAGGAGTTCAAGATCATATTGTCTCAAACCTCCATGGGAAGTTTACACCATATGCAATGTGACAAGCCTTGATTGACTCGTTTAAAAAAAAAAGTGACCACAAGAAGCTAGCACTGAAGGACAACCTTCAAAATATCAAGATGGAGAAGGACAACACAATACCACAGTACTTGAGAATATTCACCCAATGTCAGGATAAGCTTGGGAGTTTTAGTATTACAGTTGCTGAAAATGATCTGGTCAGCCTAACACTTCTAGGCCTTCTTAAGATCTGGCACAACTACCATGATTTGGTCAATGAGAGGAAGAATCTACCAAAGTGGGAGCGCTTGTGGTATGACTTGGTGCAATAAGCCTAAAAGGCGGAGTGCCAGAGATGGAACCTCATCCAAGCATGATGATGAGGAGAACTATGCCTTAGATGGAAAGGAAAATAAAGGGAATGGAAAGAAATTCCAATCCAAAGGATATTCTAGTCAGGGCGACAAGAAGAAGGACTTGTCGAAGATTAAATGTTTCACTATCATGAGTTAGGACACTATGCCACAAAGTGTCCACACAAGAAGGCTGGAAAGAAGCCCTCAGGAGGAGTGACAGGTGAATCCATTACATCACAATTTGAGTTGGATTTCATCCTCATTTCTTGCATGGTGACATCGGCGATGGATAGTGTGTGGTATCTGGATAGTGGAGCCTCATTCCATATGACCAACAACAAATAATTTTTCAGTGACTTGGAGGAGAAGGACCTCCAGATGCACATCAAAATGGGAGATGATGGAAGGTATAGCGCGACCAACATTGGTATTGCTACTTTTTAGAGGGAGACTGGTTCTCCTCTCGTATTAGAATATGTCATGTATGTTCCGAGTCTGAAGAAGAATCTAGTTTCAGTATGTATGTTGGAGGACCATGGATACGATGTAATATTTAACGAAGGAAAGTATTTCCTTTGTCACATAGCCACAGGACAAGTGAAGCAGATCAGGGTTTGGGTGAAGAGCCTCTAAAAATGGGATGTAGAATATTGTGCAACATTGAGCACAGAAGCAAAGAAGGTGCAGAGCTAAGACATCGGTGAATTATGGCATAGAATATTGGACCATCTTCACCATGAAGCTTTGAAGATCATGCAACAAATTTCTATAGGACTTCCCAAGAGTGCATTGATGCAGAGAGATACATGCAAAGGGTATACATTGAGGAAGTACACCAAAGCCACCCTTCATGATAAGGAAAGTCGAGCACAAGAAATCCTTGAAAGAGTTCACTTAGATGTGTGTGGACCATTCTCGACAGCCTCCATAGTCAAGCATGGGTATTATGTAATATTTGTAGATGATTTTTCATGTAAGTGTTGGATTTTCTTCATGTAGAAGAAATATCATATGTTCTCTAAATTTTGTGAAATTAAAGCACTTGTTAAGAAAGACATTGGCAGGAAAGTGAAGGCTCTTAGGACTGATAACAGTGGAGAATATTTTGTCGAATGAATTCATGAAATTCTGTGCATCAAAAGGAGTTTGATGGAAGTTAATAACACCCCATAACCCACAACAGAATGGGGTGGCTAAAAGGAAGAAAAAAAGTATTGTGGGTGCTGCATGGGTGATATTACATGATCAGGGCCTACCATTACACTTGTGGACTGTAGCATGTAACACAACTATATATGTGTAGAAAATGAGTCCTCATTAGATTCTTGGGATGAGTACACCAATATATATATATATATATATATATATATATATATATATATATATTAGGTAAGAAACCAGATGTGGCACACTTCAGGATATTTGGTTCATCAATTTAATGTCATGTTACCAAGGATGCAAGGAAAAATCTAGAGACAAAAAATGAGTTGGGCATATTTGTGGGGTACTTTGTTACACCTCACAACTATCGAGTGTACCTTCCATCTCACAGGATGATAGTGGTTCGTAGATATGTGAAGTTCAATGAAGAGAAGGCCATGAGATGTTCCCTTGAGAGGGAGCTTCAGTTGCATGCAGATGAGGAGCTTTTAGCTCCAAATGAAGAACCTCAAGATGATGTGGAGCAACCACATATAGAGAAACAGAGAGTGGAAGAACCCACTCATGCAGAGACTTCCAGAGATGGAAGGAAGCATGCCAGAGAAGCTGGCAGGTTGATGCATGATGCTAGAGAGAATGTGGGAGCACCCACATCACAATGTAGGTAAAGGAGGTCACCAAATCGGTACATTGGATACATGGCTTTGATGAATAAGAGTGCATAGATTGAGCCATCCTCATTCGAGGAAGTAGTGCAGCGACCAGCATGGGTTGATGCCATGGTAGAGGAGTGCCACTCCATTATTAGAAACAATGTTTGGGAAGTGGTCCCAAGACCAACAAACAAGTCAGTGGTGATTTCCAAATGGATTTACAAGGTAAAGCAAGTAGAATATGGGAGTTTCAAGAAACATAAAACCATATTTGTGGCCAAAGGGTTCTCTCAGGAGGAGGGAATTGATTAAGAGGAGACATTTTCTCTAGTAGCAAGGTAATTTTTAATTAGATCTATTTTAGCAATTTCAGCACAAATGAGATGGAAGATACATCAGATGGATGTGAAATTTTTTTTTCTCAACAGAGTGATTGAGGAAGAGGTGTACATTGAAAAACCAAAAGGATTTGAGACCTTCAACAGAGAGTCACATGTGTGCAGACTCAAACGAGTGTTGAATGGATTGAAACAATCAGCTTGCACTTGGTACACTAGGATTGCCATCTATTTCACTAGGTTGGGCTTCACCAAAAGTGAAGAAGATGAAAACCTTTACCATATTGTGGTTGAATGTAAATTATTGATTATAGTATTATATGTTGATGATTTAATTATAACAGGTGATGAGAAGATGGTAAAATCTTGCAAAGATGATCTTGCGAGAGAATTCGAGAGCTCATGCATTAGTTCCTTGGTATGGAAGTATGGCAAGGAGATGAGGAATTGTTTGTCTCTTAAAGAAAGTATGCTAAAGAGATATCGAGGAAGTTCTAAATGGAGAGAAACAAACCCATGGAGACTCCTCTATCAGGGAATTGGAGGAAGGAAGATGCTACATCGAAGTAGTGGAGGCTACTATTTACAGACAACTTGTGGCTTCACTTATCTATTTGGTGAACAAACGACCAAACATATGTTTTTAAGTTAACCAACTTAGCCAAGAAATGATTAAGTCAAACAAACTCTACTAGAAGGAAACTAAACATGTGTTGAGATATCTTAGAGGCACCACTCAGTTTTGTATTTCATAAAAATGGATAAAGGGATTGAATCTGTAAGGCTTCACAAATTCAGATTAGGTAGGGATTCCATCCTACAGGAAGAGCACATTAGGGGGAATCTTCAGTATTGGGTCAACAACAGTTTCTTGGTACAACATGAATCAGAGATCAATTGTACTCAACTCGAAAGAGGCAAAGTACATGGCTTCTAGTCAAGCAGTTTGTGAGGCTATCTCGATGAGCAAGATCCTTGTTGGGTTATTTTTTCAACAAATGGATCCTACATTGATTTACTGTGACAATTAAATTTGTATCAAACTCTTAGATAATCTGGTTTTTCATAATTGGTCCAAGCATATTGATACCTGGTATCACCATATATGATATTGTGTGAAGAGGAGAATCATGTTGTTGGAGTACATTCCTACAGAGGAACAAGGTGAAAACATCTTGACTAAGGAACTGTCAAGAGGTAAATTTAAGTTCCATAGAGGCAGGATTGGGGTATCTAATAATCCCTTTCTTGTTGATAGGGAGTGTTGAAAATGCAACAAGAAAATCCAATTTAATTTTGTCCTTGAATTAAATTAGGAATAAAATTGTAATTCCACATCACATGATAACTTGTACAAATTAACTAAGTTAATTTGACTTAGTTGGCTCAATTAATTTATTTTGAGGGTCTCACTAGAGGCATGTTGACTATCCCCTACATTATAGGAGCCTTGGTTGAGTATTGTCCCTTGACACAGTCATGCAGACATTGTATTCCAAGTTTAGTACCGTGCATAAAGCAGTTTTCCATCTTAATGGTTGGGAGAAATGATGTGCGAGGAGAGCACATATCTGGTCGAACATGCATGTTGATGTTGATTATATGCAAACATGGATAATGAGATACAAGGGAGCCCCGTTGCACTTTCCCAAGATGATGAAGCCCAGAGAGGTTGAGCTGAAGGCACGCATCCGAAGTCAGATCTGTAACTATGAAGATCTCCTGCAACTCATCACTAGTCTATAGAATTCCCATGCACGAGTATTCAGAAGTATGGATGTTATTGTGTGTAGAAACGCAATCCCATCTATTGGGACACTCACCCGGGAAAAGACAAAGGCACAGGTCCGACTGGAGCTTGACTCATACTTTGACGAGTTGATGCACATAGCCACCAACCCGGACTTGGTGATCAGTGCAGACACCATTAATAAGTATGTCGCTGGTCCGGCCACACTCAAGAAAATGATGCGCTTGTTATCAGACGAGTTGGATAGAGGAGCTCGAGCAGTGTACCCATATGCTATGGAGGTAAGAGTTCATTTCTAGAAAGATGTCATCTTAGAGTACATGGACACCATCGTGGACTACCAAGCATGGCATCAGTTTACCACGGTCAACCATCATGAGGATGCCGAAGAGATGGTCTTCCCACAGTTGTCTGAGTCATAGTGATGCCTTGCATGGCTTGCTCAAGCCTATTTTTTCTCGCATGGGTACATGTGCAGATTGGATGTAATGTCTTGTCAAGTGGAAGTTCAAGTGTCGATAGTTGGATGTAACAGTCATAGAGTAGATGAAGAGTCATGATGGTATATTAACTGTCACAAAGGGGGATGTCAAGGGCCACCCCACCCTTTGTTATATATAGTCTCTCATAACTCATTGTAGAGGCTTTTGGTCAGCCAAGCTTCCCATAGGGGTATCTTAGAGAGATCTTAGACAATATTGTATTGAGTCTTGGATTCTCCATTGTGCAGAGACAGTATATCTCTTTCGAGGAGCAGACAACAGTGACTATAACGTTCCATTGTCGGAACTAGTGGTTGGTCATGGTTGTGTTGTATGACTGGAACTTACACTTCTTAATATAATAGAGCCAACACATTTCATGCATATGTCATATTGTATTTCAACTATCTTGTTTACTCTAAATGATATATGTATTTGTTTGATTATGCATGCATGTGTAGCTATTTTCTATATATGTATGTATGAATCTTACTACAATGTGTTGTTGGTTTAACCATCACTTTGGATTGCTAGCTTACTTGCCTTCCATGTTGTGATGCATCTTTTCTATTGTGTTCCCTTCTTAACTATGTGCTTTCACAGGTTTCCAAGGGGTGCACTCACCTCACCCTCCGTGTGTTAGAACCGTTCATGCACCTTCCTTGACTTGCTGCATGTGTCACACCCTTGCTACCAACAGGAACATCTTACTTGCATCTGTGCAAAACCACGGTCAAGGCGATAACGTACAACTCACTGCTAGGCCTCCTACACTAAATGGTATGAGGTCTAGTCGAGACTTCTTACCTAGGAGATCCATTGACATGTTGGCGGGTCTAGCACTGTCAACATTTCTAATGCTAGAAGGAGTGCCAGATGACAAGATGTTTCCTCGCACCCTGTTTTGAACCTTTTCACATCTATCATGGATTCTGTTACACTCACCCCTCCACGATGTTTTTCGCATGCCAAACCTATCAACATCACGAGGGAGTCTTTTGATCTCTTGTTTGAATTCATGTATGATGGTGAAGGCAGAGTGGCATGGCCTATGTTCTTACACGACTTCCTTGCCATGCTTGACAAGGAAGATGGATGTTTTGACTAAGAGGTCAGCCCACTGATTGCATACACACTCCGTGAATCCCCACAATGGTGGTGCTGCATCCTACCGGCTGATAGCATGCACTCACTTGAGAAATTTTATGATCTTATTGAATCTACTTTCCATGATTTTGATCAAGAACCTCTTGACCAAAAACTGTTACAACAAGAGAAGGTCCCAATTGAATCGCCTATGAAATTTTTGCAGCGCTTCCGTGTTTTACAGTTTGAAGCTCCTAAAAGCCAGATGAAATTTCCTTATCTCTCGGATAGGTTCAAGTACTGTCTTAACAAATCAATCCATCCCATGAAGAAGTTTGAGCCCAAGTCTCGCTCAACATATTTCAGTGATGGATCTGCGAAATCACAAACGCATACGGATATATTGAAGAACTGGGTAAAGGAGTTGGCCAAATTCAGGATGTTACCCAACCACGTTTACAAGACAAAGATACTGCGGAAGGCGTATCAATACTTGGTCATCTTTGCATGTTGCTTGTATGGCCAAGAGAGCACAAAAACCTTCCCACAGAGTTAGGTGATTGCGTTGGACCAACTGGCTAGTGAAGGAAAAGCATGCAACTGATCCAACATGTTGGCTTATCGGCTGAAGGAACAGGTAAGAAGAGGTTGAAAACCGGAAAAAGGTAAACAAGTTTAAATCTACATGTCCTCTTACATCTTGGATGCAATCTGTGCCCATCAGGAGTTGCCAGGCTTGAGGTTGGCATAGAAATTGGCGAAGACCTCTGTGAACACTTATTGTAAAATGTTGTCCGAATGCAACTTCAGAGGAGTTATCACATAGTTGCCAGATCATTTTGTCACCCTGGTGTATAAGATGATATTTGAGCAGGATCCACCTTGCATGTCGAAGGCAACAATGGAGGCACTGATTGACTGCATCTTCATACTGATGTACAATGCACATAATCCTTCACATGTTCTACCAAAGTTTTGCTTGGATAAGCTCATCATGCAAGAGGTATCATACCACATCTCGGCAGGATTGTCAGCTAGGCTGTACTGAAAGAAGAAGGCACCTTGGCTCACTCTTCCGTTGTGGATTGAGTTATACGAGATATGAAATTCCAAGCACATGGATGTCAAAGTAGAGTAGATCAAGAAATATCATTTCGACGCCCAAAGCTACAGTCTATATGACCCACATTGTTTTGTAAAAGATCACTGCACGAGAGTACAGTTCCAATGGATCCACAGGGCATGTCATTGGGTAGAGGAGGACCAATGGAGATATTGTTACAACTTCTCTGGGCCCAATGAACCGGTCGACATCGCTATGGAATGGTTAGCATAGCAGCGTGAAGCAGCATCCAGAAGAGCACCAACAACAAAGGTAAACATACCGGCGTGTGACAAAGGCAAGAAGAATATTGTCGATGGCGCGGAGGCAAAACAACTCTGCAAGTTTTGAGTAGACCCACTTGTGGAAAACAACTTTGGCAATAGAGGTGAAGAGGCAACATCGCGATAGGAGGAACGTGCAAAGGCATAGAGAAAAACAAAGAATGGAGGAAACAGAGAAGGAGTTGCATGAGTTGAAGGAGAAACTCTGAAAAGAATAGGAGCTGCATAAACAGGAGAAGGAAGCGCAACAAGAACATTCACAAAAGGTGGCACAACATGTATAGACATATGAAACTGCGTCCATACAAGTAGTCATCTCATTCGAACAACTAGCACCAAGCTTACAGGGTGAGTAGTCACAGGAGTAGGACTTCGCTCAAGATATTGAACAAGCACTTGAGCATATGGATATGGACATGGAGAAGCAGGAGTTAGAGCAAGACATTAACCTCATGCCTCACCACCAAGATGTTGACCCACTAGCTTCAACGGATCTAGAAGCGGAGCAAGTCCCAAGTGATCAAGGAGACACTGAGATCCTTGGAGACAATCTGGAGGGAGAGATGCACAACCTCTCATTCGATGAGTCCCAACATAGAGTTGTGAAATCTCACAGAGTGTCCACTCTTGATGATCACACATCTCCTGCGAAGTTTGAGGAACAAGTGAGTGTGCCTGACGTGTGCGAGCATCCAACAACATTGGCCGATGCTACCAGAGGATATGTTGAAGCCACTTGCTCGAGTGTTCACTTCTTGAGAGCTGAGAACGAGCAAATGGCTAAGGATTTACAGATATCCTAGCAAGGAGGAGAACTGGTTAAAACATCCACTCGAGCAGAGTTGACATAGTCATGCGGGCATTGTATTCCAAGTTTGGTACCCTGCATAAAGTAGTTTTCCATCTCAATGGTTGGGAGCAGTGATGTGCGAGGAGAGCACATATTTGGTCGAACATGCACGTTGATGTCGATTACATGCAAACATGGACAATGAGATACAAGGGATCCTCACTACACTTTCCCAAGATGATGAAGCCCAGAGCGGTCGAGTTGAAGGCATGCATCTGGAGTCAGATTTGTAACTATGAATATCTCCTGCAGCTCATCACTAGTCTATAGAATTCTCATGCACGAGTATTCAGAAGTATGGATGTTATTGTGTGCGTAAACACGCTCCCATATATCAGGACACTCACCCGGGTAAAGAAAAAGGCATAGGTCTGACTGGATCTTGACTCGTACTTTGACGAGTTGATGCACATAGCCACCAACCTAGACTTGGTGATCAGTGCAAACACCATGCATCAGTATGTCGCTGGTCTGGTCGCACTCAAGACAATGATGCGCTTGTTATTAGATGAGTTGGACAGAGGGGCTCGAGGAATGTACCTGGATGCTATGGAGGTAAGAGTTCGTTTCCAGAAAGATGTCACCTTAGAGTACATGTATACCATCGCGGACTACCAAGCCTGGCATCAGTTCTCCACCATCGACCATGATGAGGATGTCGAATAGTTGGTCTTCCCATAGTTGTCCGAGTCATAGTGATGTCTTACATGGCTTGCTCAAGCCTATCTTGTCTCGCATGGGTACATGTGCAGATTGTATGTAATGTCTTGCCAAGTGGAAGTTTAAGTGACAATAGTTGATGTAATAAACATAGAATAGATGAAGAGTCATGAGGGTATATGAACTATCACAAAGGGGAACGTCCAGGGCCACCCCACCGTTTGCTATATATAGTCCCTCATAGCTCATTGTAGAGGCTTTTGTTCATCCAAGCTTTCAATAAGGGTATCTTAGAGAGAGCTTGCACAGTATTGTAACGAGCCTTGGCTTCTCCACTATGTAGAGATAGTATATCTTTTTGGAGGAGTAGGCGGCAATGACTGTAACGTTCCACCATCGGAACTAGTGGCTAGTCATGGTGGTATTGTATGACTGGAACTTACACTTCTTAATATAATAGAGCCAACACATTTCATGCATATGTCATATTGTATTTCAGCTATCATGTTTACTCTAAATGATCTATGTATCTGTTTGCTTACGCGTGCATGTGTAGCTATTTTTTGTATATGTATGTATGAGTCTTACTGAAATGTGTTGTGGGTTTAACCATCACTTTGGACTGCTAGCTTACTTTCCTTCCATGTTGTGATGCATCTTTGCTATTGTGTTCCCTTATTAACTATGTGCTTTCAAAGGTTTCCAAGGGGTGCACTCACCTCACCCTCTGTGTGTTAGAACCGTTCATGCACCTTCCTTGACTTGCTGTATATGTCACACCCTTTCTACCAACAAGGACATCTTACTTGCATCTATGCGAAACCGTGATCAAGACTATACCATATGACCCACTGCTGGGACTCCTACACCAAACAGTCTAAGGTCTAGTTGGGACTTCTTACTGGGGAGATCCTCTCACATGTTGGCGGGTCCAACACCGGCAACATTTCTGGAACTAGAAGGAGGGAAAGATGACAAGATGTGTCCTCTCACCCTGTTTTGAACATTTGCACATCTATCATGGATTCTGTTACACTCACCCCTCCATGATGTTTTTCGCATGCCGAACCTCTCAACATCGCGTGGGAGTTTTTTGATCTCTTGTCTGAATTCATGTATGATGGTGAAGGCGAAGTAGCATGGCCTATATTCTTACATGACTTCCTTGCCATGCTTGACGAGGAAGATGGATGCTTTGACGAAGAGGCCAACCTGCTGCTTGCATACACACTTCACGAATCCCCACAACGATGGTGCTGTATCCTACCGACTAATAGCATGCACTCACTTGAGAAATTTTGTGATCTCATTGAATATACTTTCCATCATTTTGATCCAGAACCTCTTGACCAAGAACTGTTACAACAACAAGTGGCCCCGCATGAATCGCCTATCAATTTTTCACATCGCTTCCTTGTTTTGCAGTTTGAAGCTCCAACAAAGTAGATGGAATTTCCTTGTCTCTAGGATAGGTTCGAGTACTGTCTTAAGAAATTAGTCCATCCCTTGAAGAATTTTGAGCCCAAGCCTTGCTCGGCATACTTCAGTGATACTGTTCGCCATTCCCTCATCAAACAACTCCACCACTGCAGACTGATGTGGGAGAACATGCACCCACATCTGTTTAACTGTCACATCCTCCCAACATCACTTCACTTAATTTTCACACAGATTTGGTTATGAGTTCATTGAGTTGTCACATGCATTTTGTACCTCAGCCTCCATCTTCGTACTCAGATGATCCTCCGGTTGATACTATCTTGTGTTCTTCCATTCCAGACTCTACACATGTTGTGCATGAGATCAAGCCATCAACAGAGTTGGTGTTTCACAACCAACATGTGTTGTCATTCATGAAGAGTATGACTGGGAGCTTGAGCATCAACATTTGGCAAAGGATGACTCCCTTCTATCCGAGCCTCCTCCGTTCTTTCCTGACATCTTTGGTCAACTTTCCATCCATGAATTTGCATGTGTATCTCCATCTACTGATGCACCCATTGCTGATCATTCGCAGAACACGCTGGATGCCAATCCATCATCCGAAAATGGATAGGACCAATTATTCATTGAATATCCACTTGACTTTTCATCTGCTTTTTCTGGAAACATAGAGGGTGAATTTGTCCACTTCTCATCTATCTTTCAATGAAGGAGAAACCCCACAAATTGTCGAGGCACTTCAGCCTGAGTTGATGGAAATGTCAGGCCCTTGCTGTCTTGAGGTTGGTTTCACTTTCTGTCAGGAAATTGTTGAGACATTCTAGGCTCCTCATCACTCATCTATATGCATTGAATATCAATCTCACACATAGTTAATGCTTCCTCCACTTGAACTACACGATCCCATCACTCATGCATTGGAGGAATCTCAAATTGCAAGCATACATGCATGACGCAAGTTGTCTTTGTTTCTTTCCTTTACTTGCATGTCACAGTCAAGAGTATCCGTATGTTTCACAGTTGCATGTAGTGTCGCACAACACCATGACGAGTCCATGGACTGTATGTCATGCACTTGCACTTATGTTCTGTGGACACATTAAAACTTAGAGTGTGTTTATCATCAATGTTATATCTTTCATGTTTGCTGGTTCGAATAGTTGTGTTGTTCGCGAAGTATGCCTTCACCAACATGGGTCAACCAATGCACTGGGGGCTGCATTGGAAATATCATTTCACATGATCAGACCCATGCACCGTTATCTTAGGAGTAGGAGTAGTGTTTTATTCTGGTTGTTTTCTTGCATTCTTGTTTGCTTACCTACCTCATATATTTGTTTGTTTGCTCCCTTGTTTTATTTCCGGTTTGCTTTCGCATTTACTTCTGTTTCTACTTTGTTTTATGTTTATTTGCTTCATTTTGTGCTCGTAGGTTAGTTTCACATGAAACTATGTGTGACTCTTGAAACAAGCTGGGTAAAATACAACAGGCCTTATGCAGCTATCACTACTTGGTTATTTGTCGTCCTTCCTCTGTATGAAGAACTTGTTATTTTTAGTCCATGATATGTCGATGGAAAATACGTATTGTTCAAAGTGAACCTTTGTGAAAACACAATGCTTGCACGCTAACTAGTGTCACCTACTCTAGTTGGTTGTTTTTGGGTTAACCTTTCGTAGCTCAATCAAGTAGAGTATTTTGAGGGGGAAAACCTTAATAAGCACATTAGAGGTATATATAAACTACTTATTTGAAGGAAAAACCTCTTCTGCTCTCAATAAGTTAGGATCCCTCTTCCACCTTTGAAATGAATATGTGCTATGCACAATTATGAAAATGGAAAATGAAAAAAAAATGAAAAGTGAAAAATTTTGAAAAATGAAAAATGAATAAGGTGAAAGAAGAGAAGGGCTTCCTGAATAGAGAGGTTATGCAAGTAACTCCACTGGGATATTGACCAGGCTCACTAGTAGCGGAGCGATGCTTGTGTTCCTATGCGACTCCGTCAGGGTAATGTCCAGGCCTGTTGGCAGCAGAGCAACACCATAGATAAAACTAAAACTCTGATGACTATACTGCTTGTGCACCAATATACCCCTCAACCCCAATCGAAACAACTGTGTTGGCTTGGCTTGGAGTGTGTGTCGACCGAACAAGAGCTTGGCAGATGCTACATATTACAATCAAGCAAGTGCAGAAACCAAGATGAACTGAGAACTGAACAATACTTTCAGAGGTGTTAGACTTTCTTTTCACGAACAAGGTCCATTCAGAGAGATGGAGTTCTACCAATGTGTTGCCAAGCATTGTAGTGGCTACAAAACCCTCCAAAATTTTGCCTTAACCTCATTTTGGAGCATCCCTACCAACCATCCTCAAAAGCATGTCTTGCACTGCAAAGTACATGAGCTTCAATGATTTTCTAGTAGCTTGACAACCTATGCATGATAGCTTGTTGCATTGCCCTTGTTAACTCTATTATACAATGATGATTTTCTAAGGTCAAAGACAGGCTTGGTCTACTCGGTTGCCTTCAAAGGAAAGCTCGCATTTGGTCATTTTATCCTTTTTTTCCTCATCCCGTTCACCTCTAAAACCTCTCCATTCCTGAATAAACCCTCCGAAATCTAACAAAGCCCCTTTTTAGCCCCAGTCCTAAGCACGAAGCTCAAACCTACCATAAAACCTGACCATATAACTTGGCACTTTCATAACTCATTGCATTTAATCATAGCGGTTGATCGCCGCGCCTTGATCTAACGATCCCCGTTGCATTCAATGAAAAATTCACCCATTTATTTCCTCCACCGTTCGATCATTTACCGTGCAATCTAACAACATCCGCTTCCCCCGCTGCCATAACTTAACCGCGTTTTAACTCACAATAAAGTGGTTTTCATTACGTCCTGTTCGCCACGCGTCACACGATAAGTGGAATTGCGCACCTTTGTACGATTACTGCCGTAGGTCCTAAAGTGGTGCAATCAATACCGCCCCACCGCTCAAACCATTTTCCTCGGCCGTTCATCCCCGCGCATATCCTCCGCCCGATGACCATTGGATCTATATGCCCGAGATCCAACATCTCACAATCATCTTCCACCATGCCTCCCGGTACTCCTTACCAAGCATTATCCACCGTCCATCTGTGTGATCTTACGACCAATCTTCCTTCTTCATTCACCCATGCTTTCCACGACCATAGTCATTTAATACTCTCGAAAGGGCGAAGGTGGCCAATGTTCAGCACTTTGCGCAGTTACTCTTCAACCACCGCGTTCAACAATTTGGATGGCCGAGAAGGAAAAGGACAGGCCTCGAGCAGTTAAATGCATTTATCAGTTATGGAACTTCTTCCATACGACACTCCACCTGCTTGAGAAAGACAACAGAGCATCCAAGAAGATCAATTTTTCTCACTGAAGTAGGCAGATTGCCAGAGACTCCATCAGAGAGTTAAAGTGGTTGGTGGTCAATTATGATCCCTCCACCCCTAGTAGTAGAACATTTTTGTAATGAAACTCTATATATACCCAAAAAACAGATGTAATTAGGGTTGATGGTTGTTTTTTTGATGTAAGGTTCAAATTCTGGAGACTGTAACTACTTTGACACTTGCAGCATCAGGTCTTCATTTTCAGCTAATACAAACTTCTTTTTATATTAATTGCTCACTTTCCACTTCTTCTCTGTTCTAGGCTGTGCCTGTTATGCAGTTTCATGTGCTCTTGATATTTAGCATTTGAGGGGCTGTCATCCCACCTCTGTGTTAGAATCTCGGATGTATCATTGAATGCGTTATGCAGGTTTTTGTTTACTTAGTTCTAGGGAGCTGTCATCCTGTCTGTGCATTGGGAATAGATTTGCAGTCCTCTTTACTGGTTGCAGCCGGCCATCACATAGTCTTGTGTAGCTGTTGGTGTGGTTAGTGTTCTCCATATTCACTTAATCCTTGAACTGTGAGTGATTGGTGGTCTAAAGCCTTGTAGTCTGGGGGTGTTCACCCATATCTAGAGTTAAGCATAGTAGAAGTGGTTATCTGGCTTGAACAAGCATCATTCCTTTCATTCATCCATTCCAAAATTAAGTTGAGTTTTGTAATGTTCTTGAGCATCTCCGAGATATAACCTAAGAGAGTTTCTTGGGGTGATAACATTGATTGGCGTTGTTGCCGGGGAGAGGAGGTTGAAGCTCAGCTTCCTTGGGAAACGACACAGTCCCAACTTTGATGATAGACAAAGTTTGGACACAATTTTGGTTGTAATCATCTATCTGGCGACTCCACTCGAGGAAGACCAACCTTTGGCGACTCTACATTATAGTCCTGGCTCAGTTTGTGAGACATACTTGAAGAAATCCTCACAAATCACCAACTGTCCTAGTGCCTGACCCTGAGAAGATTGTTAAGCAGAAGAAAACTTCACAGAAAGGAGCATCAGGATCAGGTAAGCCCAAGAAATCTTATGTATCTATGCAAGAGAAGGTTTTAGTTGAGAATACACAATTTGAGGATCTAGAACCTAGTATTTCTAGTGAAGAATCAGCTTCAGAGATTCATAAAGCTCCTTGTCCATTTAGTTCCCCTTTGTATCTTAGTCCAAAGATTGCATCCCATACAGTCCATCACATTCCTTTATCTCTGTCATCCATTGCATTGCTTCATACTACTAAATCTACCAGTATCATTCCACATACCTTAGTCATGGCAGGCCAACAAGCTCCTACAAAGATGGAAAGAATTATAGCTGCTAGGTATGGACCCTTGGTCTTGCCTGTACCTTTGAATGCCATGCCTGCAGGATAATATCAGAAATATATGCCTAAGTTTACTGGTACAAAGGGAGTAATAGCTGAAGAGCACCTTGATTCTTTCTATAGCTATGATGATAACCTAGATATCAATGAAGATGATGTGTGGATGAGGGTTTTTGTCCAAAGCCTAGATGCACAAGCTAGAAAATGGTTCAAAGAATTAACCTCTAGGTCTATTATAGACATTGAGGCCTTAGATGATATGTTCCTAAAGCATTGGGGGGATAAGAAAGATCTGCTCTACTATCATACTGAATTTGGGAACTTGTAGAGGAAAAATGGTGAACTACTGTATGATTTCAACAAGAGATTCAACCATATGTACAACAGAATACCATATGAAGTGAAACCTACCCCTACTTCTGCTATGATCACTTATGCCAATGCCTTCGATTCTCAGTTCTGCCTGTTGTTAAGAGAAAGAAGATGTGATTCTTTGGTTGATATGCAAGATGCAACCTTTGAAGTAGAATCAAACATCATAGCTACAGAGAGGCTCAGAGGTGATGCTGATAGGAGAAGAAAGAGGGGTGAGTCCTCATCATCCTCAGATCTTAAGATTGATAATTTGGCCAGGATGATAGAATCATTAACCTTTGAAGTTTCCAAATTAAGGATGGAGTAGCATTTTGGGAAAGCAAGAGCTTCTAGTACCTTTGCTCTACCAAATCCGAATCCATATAGAGGAGAAAAGGAGTAGTTGTAGTTTTTGCAAGAAAACAAAAATGAAAACGAAGACCAAAGGGTGAAAACCATTTTTCAAAATATAGTCATGGAAGAAGAGCAGTTTGAAGAAGAGGAGGAGGTCCATGGTATGGAAGATAAGGGCAGTGCCCCTTTCTTAACTTGAGATGCCTATGAGAATTCATTGTCCAGAGGCACTGCTCGTGAGTTTGTTGTCGCTGCAGAACAACAAGCTGATCAGTAGAAGCAACTAGCAGTAGGTCCTATCATCCTCGAAGAATCTGAGCCTAAAGCCAACCCATCTTCTAATGACTATGAAGATATGCAAACTAGCAAGCTTGCTGTTATCCCCAGCCCAGTGATAAAAAGGGGTGAAGTCAGTTGCCCATCATCTTGTGCTTCTCTGTCTGTTCAAGAGACAATCCCTCAGAGTTCCCTCCTAGGCACTGAGGTAGGCCATAATTCAATGCCCAAGGCTGATATGGATAATATCTGTCTTGATATTCCGAAGCCTGCCCAGGTGGCCTCCACACATTTTGGAAGGGCAGTTTGTCAAATCACAGAGGAAGGGGGTGCACAATTTTGGGACACTTCCTTGGATGTGGACTGTTCTAAGAAAGCTACAGAAGCAGGTGAAGTCTTTGTGTCCCACACACAAGAATGCATCGATTCACCACTTATATTAATTGTGCAGGCCACAAATGACACGGTAGAGTACGCAGCAACCATTGTTATTCAGAAGGCGTACAAAGGCTTCCACGAAGGAAATCCAAGGATGAAAGCATACAAAGAGGGGGTGAAATACAAACCTTTTCTACCTGATAAGATCAAATTCCCTAAACTCTTTGAGGTTGAGGATCAAATCAAACCAATTTTGTAGATCTTTGATGAACCAGCTGATAGGCCAGCCGAGAGGAGGAGAAATAGTTTTGATGGTCCAGTAGATGGCCAGTTTTTGAAGATTTATGTTGTTTAAGGTTTTCGAACCTTAATGATTGTAGACATGTTCTTTTACAGGTTTTAGCGTAAACTTAATTAGACTCCATACCGAATGGAATACTATGCAATGTTTTTAAGCTTGTTTTGTATGAAGGCATTGGTCTGCAGTTGTTGAGACCTCATAGGGAGGATCTCATCCCCAGAAGGAGCCAGTGTTAGCTCTGCTATACAACGATTATTTTCTAAGGTCAGAGACAGGCTTGGTCTGCTCGGTTGTCTTCAAAGGAAAGCTCGCATTTGGTCATTTTCTGCTTTTTTTCCTCTTCCCGTTCACCCCTAAAACCTCTCCATTCCCTGAATAAACCCTCCAAAATATGACAAAGCCCATTTTTAGCCCTAGTCCTAAGCGCGAAGCTCAAACCTACCATAATACCAGACCATATAACTTGGTGCTTTCATAACTCATCACATTTGATCGTAGCCATTGATCTCCGCACCTTGATCTAACAGTCCCTGCTGCATTCAATGAACAATTCACCCATTTATTTCCTCCACTGTCCGATCATCTACCGTGAAATATGACAACATCCACTTCCCCCGTTGCCATAACTTAACTGCGCATTAACTTGCGATAAAGTGGTTTTCATTATGTCCCGTCCACCACGCGTCGCGCGATAAGTGGAATCACACACCTTTGTACGATTACCACCATAGGTCCTAAAGCAGTGCAATCAATACTGCCCCGCTACTAAAACCATTTTCCCCGGCTGTTAATCCCCGCGCATATCCTCTACTCGATGACCATTGGACCTGTCTGCCCAAGATCTAATGGCTCACAATCATCTTCCACCTCACCTCTTGGTACTCCTTGCCAAGCATTATCCTCCGTCCGTCTGCGCGATCTAGCGACCGGTCTTCCTTCTTCATTCGCCCATACTGTCCACGACCATAGCCATTTCATACTCCCGAAAGGACGAAGGTGGCCAGTGTTCAACACTCTGCGTGGTTACTCTTCAACCACTGCATTCAACAAGCAGGATGACCGAGAAGGAAAAGGACAAGCCTTGAGAAGTTAAATGCATTAATCAGTTATGGAACTTCTTCCATACGACACTCCACCTGCTAGAGAAGGACAACAGAGCATCCAAGAAGATCAATTTTGTTCACTGAAGCAGGCAGACTGCACCAGAGACTCCATCAGAGAGTTAAAGCGGTTGGTTTTCAATTATGATCCCTCCACGCCTAGTAGCAGAACATTTTTGTTATGAAACTCTATATATACCCAAAAAATAGATGTAATTAGGGTTGATGGTTGTTGTTTTGATGTAAGGTTCAACTTCTGGAGACTGTAACTACTTTGACACTTGCATCGTCTGGTCTTCATTTTCAGCTAATACAAGCTTCTTTTGTTGTTAATTGCTCACTTTCCACTTCTTCTCTGATCTAGGTTGTGCCTGTTATGCAGTTTCATGTGCTCTTGATATTTAGCATTTGAGGGGCTATCATCCCACCTCTTTGATAGAATCTCGGATGTATCATTGAATGTGTTATGCAAGTTTCTGTTTACTTAGTGCCAGAGAGCTGTCATCCTGTCTGTGCATTAGGAAATAGATTTGCAATCCTCTTTACTGGTTACAGTCGGCTATCACATGGTCTTCTGCACCTACTGGTGCGGTAAATATTCTCCATATTCACTTAATCCTTGAACTGTGAGTGATTGGTGGTCTAAAGCATTGTAGTCTGGGGGTGTTCACCCATGTCTGGAGTTAAGCATAGTAGAAGTGGTTATCTGGCTTGAACAAGCATCATTCCTTCCATTCATCCATTTCAAACAATAAGTTGAGTTTTGTAATGTTCTCGAGCATCTCCGAGATACAACCTAGGAGATTTTATTGGGGTGATAACACCCCTCACAGGCTGATTCCACGGACTTGGTCCAGTTGCTAGCTGAGAAACTCCCTCAAGAAATTGTGCAATTCTGGAGGGGAACCAGTCTTCCCTCAAAGAATTGTGCAATCCTTTATGGCAGCCTTCTTGTCTCATAAATTACGCAATCTTGCCAGTCAACCTTCCTAGAGAAAACTGCACAATCTGACCCAACAGGACTGCATAGCCCAGAAATTGCGCAATTCTGGGCAACAGTCAACTGCTCAGCCTAGAAATTTGGCAATCCCTCTAGGCAGCCAGCCCAATTACCTCCCATAAATGCGCAAATTTCTCCCTTAGGCAACAAGGTTGTTACATGTGCCATCGGGTTGACCGGTTCCACTCGAGACCGAGAAAAATTGACTTGCATGCATGGGCTACTTTTTCCCGAAATAGAAAAAAAAAACATGCAAAAAGCATCCCTAGATTTTAGGGATCTATTTTTAGTAGCTAGAGGTTACATGCAAAAATTGTTTTAGAATCTTTCCTCCAAGTGTCACTTTTTCCTAGATTTGTGGCATGCGCGTCATGAGCCTTAAACTTATTTATTCGATGCTTTAGATCTCACTTCTTCACATTGATCTTGGAGCCTCTTCTTTACTGGTAGAGGAACAAGATCCCATGTATCATTTGCCAACAATGAATGATATTCTTCATTCATAGCTACTTCCCAATGTGGATGGCCTGAAGCTTCTGCAAAAGTGTCAGGATCATGATTTACTGGAGCTTGAGCCAGTAAAGAAGAGGCTCTTTCAAACTGAGAACGTGTATGTCGCTGATCTGTAGGATCACCGGCAAGATCACCTGCTGCATCCCGAGTAGTGCGGACCCATCTTGGAAGTGAAGGAGCTGAAGGAGCTGAAGGAGCTGAAGGATGATCCTGAGAAGGTGGTGGAGGATTATCATCCTCACTTTCATCATCTGAAGAAGAAATGTTTTCAAAAGTAGAAGAGATAGGAAGAGGTGGCACATCCGCCGGACTAGGCTCGCAGGCCGATTTATTTTCATCAAATTTTACATCTCTTCTAATGATAACATTTTTGGACTTAAATGGAATAAGTCTATAACCTTTTACATCTTCAGAATATCCAACAAAAGTACATTTCTCACTCTTAGGTTCTAAAGCTTTATGCTTTTCATCTGGAATATGGGCCCATGCTTCACTTCCAAAAATACGAAAGTGACTTACATCTGGTTTAATGGAACTCCAAGCTTCTTCTGGAGTGATATTCTTTAGAACCTTAGTAGGAGTGCGATTTATTATATAATTTGCACAATTAATTGCTTCGGCCCAAAAACTAAGACTGAGTCCTTTAGATTGCAGCATACAATTAGCCATTTCTTTTAAGGTGCGATTTTTCCTTTCAGCTACACCATTTTGTTGTGGAGTGTATGGAACAGTATGTTGCATTTGAATTCCATTTTCGGTGCAAAAGTTGATGAATGTGTTTTTAACATATTCTCCACCATTATCAGTTCTTAGCTTAAGAATTTGATGTCCAGATTGTTTTTCAACAAAGGCTTTGAAGGCCAAAAATGTGTTAAATACTTCGCTCTTGAGTTTTAAGAAGTATACCCAAGTGCGTCTGGAGAAATCATCAATGAAAGTTAAGAAATACTTGCAGCCAGAGAATGAAGCAACAGGAAGTGGACCACACAAATCACTGTGAACAAGCTGTAAAGGGGCTGAGGCGTGCCAAGAGGCACGTTTTTCAAAACTGTCCCAATGATGTTTTCTGAGTACACATCCGGAACAAACCCCATCTCTGCAAGATACCATAGGAAGACCTGTCACCATATTTTCTTTACATAGATGCTGAAGGGAGCGATAGTTTAAGTGACCAAATCGCTCATGCCAAAGTTTGCTCACTTCATCATTATGAGCAACAAATACTGAGGGAAGATTTGATGACCCAAAGTTGTGAAACTTATACAACCTTGTGGAATCATCAGCAATACCAGTAGCTAGAATCTGTTTAGGATCTCTTAGATCCTTGATTACAACATCATGAGGTGAAAATTCAACAATTTTACCTTCACCTGAATGAGTTATCTGATATACAGATAGAAGGTTGCTGGATAAGGTTGGAACACATAATACATCATTAAACTGACCATTGTCTAGATGAACAGTTCTAGTCCCTAAAACATTAAGAGATCTATCATCACTAACATATATATTTTTGGTGTTACAATCATGTAAAGAAGAAAACATGGCTTTATTTTTGGCCATGTGATAAGAGGCTCCAGAATCAATGAGCCACTCATGAGAATGAGAGGAAGAAGATACATTTAGTGCATAGCCAGACCGAGATGCTTGACAACCACATGCAGAAAGTGCCATTCCTGAAGATGAATTTGAAGAGTGCTCCAAATGGATGTTATGCTTCTTCATTGCTGCTTCCAAGGCTTCCATCTCCTTAAAGCATTTAGATTCTAAGTGGCCATCTCGATTACAAAAGTTGCAATGTCTATCAGTCTTCTTGCCTTTGTTTTTATTTACCTTATCATTCTGGTGAAATGATTTTTCATTTTGAGGCTGAAATTGCTTCAGACCCTTGTTTGGTTTAGGACCATTCTTTTTAGGATATGACTTCTTAGGATTCTTTGAGTTTGGTTGCTGTTGGGCGATTAACGCTTTCTTAGAAGAGTTTCCAAGATTAAGAAGACCAAGGTGTAAGAGTTTTTCTTGTTTTATTATTAAAGAATCACAAAAAGAGTCAAAGGAAGGGGCCTTGTAGTCTTTTCCTTGACAAATGAAAGCTTCTCTTGTAGAATGGAAGGTGGAAACAAATACAGAGTAGGCTGGTCCCAACTTAGTAAGGATGGAATATATAAGGTTACTATCTTCTTTCTTAACCTTAACACCTTCCAAGAGATATCTAAGGGTCTTGAATTTGGACAAGAAATCTTCAATGCAAGAAAAATTATTAGGATCCAATGTAAGCAATTCATTTTCAAGTTGATGGGCTCTAATTTCATTTTTAATCCCAAAAACTTTAGTGATTTGTTTTAATGCTGCATCAGGAGTATCAAGATCTGCAATATGAAATCTAAGATCAGGAGAAATAGACATGCCTATCAAACCACGTGCTTGATCTTGTCTATTTTCCCATTTTGGAACCTTGTCTTCATCTGTTGGTTTCTTCTCTTGGCCCGTGGCTATTCTGTAGAGACCTTTACTTCTAAGTAAATCTTCAATGTAGGACCACCATTGGAAGTAGTTGGTGCTGTCAAGGATAACTTGGCATGAACTTTCCATTTTGACAGAAACTGAAGCTAGATATGCTGAAACTAAGTGTTCCAATGGAAGGAGCTTGAAAAATTAGGCTGGTTCAAGAAAAACGGTTCTTAAAACGGCTTCTGGATGAAGAAGTTATGACCTTTTTAAAAAAAGTTGATGAAGGCGCCGACAAAGTGCGGGAATGTGTGGAAATGAAAAAAAACGCTCCTTTTTCAACAAAAAGGAGATTTGAAACCAAGACCTCTACTCTCTTAAATTAGCTTTTAACCAAGTGAGCTATACAAATATATATATATAATATAGAGAGAGAGAAGAGGGGGGGGGGGGTTTGTTTTCTTTTAGTCACGGATGCTTTGGATTGAGTTCTTACTTGAGAAAGCTCTTTTTCTCCCTACAAAACAAAAACACAAAACCCAACACGGACATGCAAAAAAAACAAGCCTTACGGCTTCAAGTTAGCTTTACCTAGAAACTAAATATTTTCCTCAATGTTTCTGATTTTCCGAGATCACACTAAGGTGCAGGGAAAAGAGCATACGCATGAGAAAAATTCTTCCTTTCTGTTTCTGATTTGCCCAGATTGCATAGAGTCGCAGGGCAAAGAGCATACACAAAAATGAAAGGTATAGATCCGGTAAAAAAATAGCTATATAAACCAAAACCGAAATAAACAGAGAGAAAATAACAGTAAACTGCAAATAAACATTGTATACCTCCAGATCTAAAAAATGACGCAGCTAGGGCTACCGGAAACCTTTTCGCGTGAAACGAAAGGGGTTCCTCACTAGAACAGATGCTCCCAACACACCAGAGTAGTCCTCTCGACATGAAAGTAGTTAGAAACAGTATATCTAGGACATGGAAGTCGCGTGCAGTTCTATCGGCTTCATATTTGGATCAACAACGGACGCAGCCCTCAAATAGCTCTGATACCATGTAGGAATTTACACGGTAAGTTCCTCAGATAGAACATCAAAAGGACACTGCTCACAAACAGATCCCAGATCAATACACCAGTATTTTGACGTGGTTGAAACCCTCAGAGAGGGAAACAATCCACAGCCTGCACCAACGTGGCTACTACAGGCAATTTATTAATAAAAGAATGAAAATTTACATAAGCTTCTCTCATGCACGGTTAACCTACAAATGACCCTCCATGCGCTTTAAATAGAATTCATGGACCAATCAGGTGTCAAGCCACGGATCAAGTGTCGGTAATACCGAGGAGAGAATGAACCGTCGGATCACTACATATCGTGACCGTCGGATTGTAAGTTACAAATGAACATAGTAAAGAACACACTTTACCTAACTCTATACTAGACCAAGTTATACTTAACTATTCCTATGTGTCGGAATATCCTAA
>APFE031576010.1:0-30857 GCA_000404065.3 Pinus taeda | reverse complement strand
TATATAGTTTTTTTCATGAAATTTCCATTTGTAGGTGGGTGAGAAAGACAATTAAGGAGAAAAAGAGGATCCGAAGGAGACCCCTACCACTCACATATTCATTTTTTCACTCCTTACCATGCATCCCTCCATCATTTTTGTCATTTTTCTACTCCATTACTTCGATTTATACAAAGATTGTGTTTTCTACAGGATCCCTTAAAAACCTATAGGATGATCCTATAGTAATTATAGTGACTTGGAAATCCTACAAGAAGCAATCCGAAGGAAAATTATGGACTTGTTAGGTCCCTAAAATTCACCCTCTTCATGATCTAGCACCTCACCGCATCTACCATCATCATCCCTGCACTCACAATTAAAAAAAGATCAGTTTCAACAATTTTTTTCCAGTATGCAAAGAAAAAAAGAGAGGAAACGGAGAGGAGTAAAGAGAATCACCTAAGTATCCTTTTCTCTCCACACTCCCACTCCTTCTTTCCATCCATGTCACCATCCTCACATCCCCAGTAAGCAAAACGATTAAAGAATTCTAAGGGAGAAGAAGCTACAGGACATCCTATAGGAAATCTTGTAGCAGCTTATACCACAAAATACCAATCACACTAGCAACAAGTCTTCACCATGATGATCCAGGAGCTCCAAAGAAACAATATCATATCTTCAATGACAGATACCTTCAAAAACAAAGAAGCCATCAGAAAACAACAAGAGGAGGAAGAGGAATGGCATACAAAAAATATACACAATAGTACCTCTGGTCTTCGACAACTGCAGCATAGCATTGAAACCACATGTAAGTATCCTGCTTGCTCTCTCATCTGCAGCATTTAGTCAAAAATTGTAACGGTTACAAGATAGTTGGTTTATAAGTCGAAAGGTGGTGAGTTAACTTGGCCACCTTCGTTAATTCAGCACATGCACAACCCAGTGTATTCTCACACGTGGCTCCAGTCAACTCAAAGACAAAGAAGGAGTAGTAAAAAAGAAGTTAAACTATGGATCTACAAGGTGGGAGATGATTACAAGGAGTGGGAAATGATAAGGTGGTAGTGGGGGCCAACAGCCCAAAAATGGAAACATACCTTTGTTTCCAGCACACCACCTCACTCTGAATCACCATAAGAGTAAATAAAACATTGTTCCCATGCATTCATGCATTTCACCTCCTTGAAACTCTCTCACTCAAGTCACTCTCATAACCCAGGAAACCCACCAAAATCAAATATCTATCGTTCACTGCACTGGAATTCCTACAGGACGATGCACAGGAATTCCTATAAGATACAGAGAACTGTCTACAGGATACATAGAGACTGTCTATAGGATTGGAAGAGAAAAGTTCATAAGCGATATCACAGGAGTTGGCTACTGCAATCAGTCTAAAGAGGCATGCTATAAGATTACATTCCCCTTTGCAAGTAACTGAACCAAGGATACTCTAAATTTGAGTGAATTTAGCAACTGCGTGAAGGGAATTCAATACATAATCAACTCTGTCTTGCTCCTGCATTTGAAAAATTGTTTCAATCTTCTCATTTTCTCCTCAAGATTTACCAGCAATATGATAGGAGGGTTTAATAGGAGAGAGTCCACAAACACCGCGATAATCCAACAACACCCCCAATGGGATGGGATGGGTTTTTTCGAAAAATTTAGAGTGTATGATAATGAGGTGGCTCAAGAATTTTCTCTCTCCCTCACTCCACACACCAGAATCCATGCCACTATTGTAATAAGAGACCTCACTATAGATCTCAACCCTGATCTCATCAGCAAAGTCACAACACTTCCCCTAGGAATACCATGGAGAAAAGAAGACAAAGGAGATAGCCAAGTTGCCAAAAGAAAATTCTTTTTAGAAGGGAAGGAACGCACTGAGTACAAAAATGGAGTAAGGATGGAAATTCTACCATATCCATGGAGTGATGTTGGCTACCAACTAGTCAAATACATCTCACATGAGGGTAGATATAGTGTTGTCTATGGATATCTTCTTAGGATCCTTGAAAAATTAATATTTGGAGCAGAAACACCCCCTCACCAAAGGCTCAACATACCATACTTCTCGCTTCAATCACTTATAAACTCAAGAATCAAAGTAAAGGAGGGGAATTCCTAACAATTATCTCACCATGGGTTGATTAGGATCCTCATTGAAGATGCCCTCCAAAACCTCAGAACCCCTATAACATGGTCAGTTTTCATAGACATGCTAGCAGAGGATGACAACAAAGCTCTCACTTATGATGTTAGTCCTACTATCAGTGAAGAGGAAGTAAAACAGGAAGAGGAAGATAAAGAAGGAGATGAGGATGAGATGGATGAAGAAGGAGCTAACATAGAGGAACATGATGAATATGAAGAATAAGAGGGTGAAGAGAAGGAGGATGATGAAGAAACAGAGGAGGAAATTAAGGAGGAATAGAGATGATGAAGATCTACAAGGAAAAGAGGACAGGAAGGACAAAGAGGAAGAAGGAAATAGAACAAAGATGATATAAAATAAGGAGGCATCACCTACAATGTCTCCAAAGGCCACTAAGCGAGAGGCAACAACTGGCCTCACTGATCTTAGCACCCCAATCAAAGAAAAAGGAGAAAGGTAGAGGTAGACGCCACCATATTTCAGGACAAGAAAGAGAAAAATAATAAGATAGGGGAAGCCACAAACATCAACCAAAATTCCTTTTGAGATTGAAGATTCTCCTACACAAAAATATAAAATGCCTTTCCCTAAGTCCCCTATCACCTATGTAAGGAGGCCTACTACGAGATCAACTTCCTCAGAGGATAAGTCAATCATAGAGGATACTTTGTTGAACTATAGGAGGCATAGAAATTGGAAAGAAAGGTAGGGGAGCAGCAAAAAGATAAAGAGGAGGAACTAGAGACAAAATAACCCATCCCCCAACCTAACCTAGACTCATATTAATGGTTTATTGAAGGAGGTAGGGTCATACCTCAAAAAATTTCCATCCCACTGTTCTTCGAGCTTGAGAAGGAGAGGGTCAAAACTCACCGATGGATGTAGATTACCAAATAAAAGGGGGTGGAAGACATTAGGCACATGGAGGAGAAACTCAAAAGAAATGGGAAGAGAGCTAAGTGGTTTAAGGAATGGAGAAGCTATAATGAGAAATCAACTAGAGACAAAAAATGCATGGATGAGGGGATTCAGGAAAGAGAGAAACAATTAGCATGTATGGCTAGCCTCTCCTTGGAGGAAATCTAGTGTATAATGCCAGCTAAATCCTATGCTCTCTACCTCAAAGAAAAATGGTTGCAGTTTTAGATTAAGACACTAGCATAGAGGGGAACCATGCCATTTCAGGACTACAAGTAGTTTATTTATCTTTGTGATCAAAGTACAGTAGAGGATAGGGCCAAAATGGTTGAGTTTTAGTTGCACAACATGGCCCTCACAGACATGAATGTATAGGACCCTAATGCCAAGCTAGGAGATCTAAAACTAATGGCTTCTGACATCATGGATGAACCGTGAGGAGTCAAGGGCTGGAAAGATGAAAAGGATATTTGCAAGAGAGAAAATTAAGCCTCTTTTGATCAAAGATTAACAATCAAATCCCATGGCCCTCATCAGTACCCGTAATTTGATTGCAAATTATCCTCAGCTGATACCTAGATATCGTTTTGCCCAAGAGCAAGCAATTTCACATTTTGAGGACATGTTTAGGCTATTAGGAGATGATAGTATACATGCTTTCCTGAGGAGATGGAAAACACCGCCATACAACTTAAAAATAAGAGAATATAACTCCCCTCAAAGGTTGAGAGAGGCACTCAACATGACAGCTATGTGTAAGCAATTTATGCAAAGGTTGAAGGCCAATATGATAGGCCTAAAACTTAGTCCAGAACTACACTTAGGGATGCTAGAAGGGAGAAAAGAAGAAGAATAAAAGAAGCAGTGGGAAGAGGTAGAAAAGAAAGCAGGCTTCTATGAAGAAGAAGAGGAGACCACAGTAGAGGCATCAGATGTCAGAGAGGATACCAAATCCATGAAAGAAATGGATATTAACTAAGTTGCTAAGAGGATGAGCAACACTTTCAGTAGGGGGGTGATGATGAGCCTCACCAGTGGGTAATTATATGGGCCTTAATTCACCTCCTATCTTAGTCAAAACAACTATTCTCATAACTTATTGCATACTTTTGATTATATTTTGTTTATGAGATGAGTTAGAGTTGGATATTTTTCTTTGTGGTCTAAATTGCATTTAATGCAGGATTAAAGGAGAAAAGAAAGGAATTTTGGCAAAGAACAAGGTCAAAACTCGAATGGGACAAGGGAGAGGGATTATAGGAGCTAAATCCTCCTCATTTACTACCCCTCCATTCGAATATTCCTCCATCAGCTCGAAGTGCAAACAACCAAATCATGAGGACTAGAAGGCAACTGATCAAGTGAAAGACAAAGCACCAATTTATATTGAGTTTGGGAGCTGAGCCTCTCTAATTTTAAGGAATTCGTTGGAGACGTTAGATGTATAAGTAGAGAGGCCTAGGAACTCAGTAGGATTCAGTTTTTAATTGTAAAACTCTAATCTATTTTCGATCTGCAAGACTTGTGACAGTGCTTTTGATGTAATCTATTGCTTTGTTAATAAGAATGAGTTTTGTTTTGAGCCA
This sequence comes from Pinus taeda, assembly GCA_000404065.3. Classification (NCBI taxonomy): domain Eukaryota; kingdom Viridiplantae; phylum Streptophyta; class Pinopsida; order Pinales; family Pinaceae; genus Pinus; species Pinus taeda. The sequence goes on along the minus strand of APFE031576010.1, from coordinate 26,204 downwards.
GTATTGAGTTAACTTAGAGGTCTAAAGCTCTTGGGTTAGGGACCAACCCCAGCAGCCAAGGCTCCTCTTAATTGTACATGTATTCTTAGTGTAGATTCATAGCTTAGTTGTTAGTTTGCTTATTAGATGCTTCTCCATTACAGGTAGTGTATATTATATTGGTTGTGTGATAGTTTGCTTCCATTTGTGCCTTCTTTTGGTAGCAGGTTATCAAGGAGAAAAAGGATCACCACAAGGTTGTCAGCAGGTGTCTCGACCTCACTTCCTCCCTCTGGGACCATGACTTGAGGAAGGGACCCTTCAACAGCCCAAAAAACACAGATTTCTAGTTCTTTTATGAGATTTGCAGTTTGTTGTCTTTAATTCAGTATTTGGTTAATGCTGCAAGGAATATTTCATTTTCATTATTTTCCATCCGCATTTCTACAATGAGATCTCACTCATTCTTTCATTCCCTTCAGCAACTTTCTTCATGCAAAATATAGGCAATTGATTCATGCCTTTCTAGTTTATGAAAATGTATCTTGTTGCATAGTTTTTAGAAGACACATATGTTTTAAGCAGAGTAGGTGCTTCAGGAGGAGACCAAGACTTCATAACCAGCAGCCATCTTCCACTTCATCCACCTTAGCCATCCCTTGTTTCACCATCATGCTCACTAGTTTTTCATCACTTTTCATTGAAATTATCATAAACACATTGATCGAATCTGGCCATCTCTTATCTTGGATATTGACTCCTGAGTACTCCTAGATCTTCTAACACTCCATTCCACCCATCACACACCTTTCCTAAGCTTCCCAACACCTCACAATTACCTCTCGGTTGTATCTTGTAGGTTTCCTGTAATTCCTACAGGATCATCTTGTAGGTTTCTAGTACATCCTATAGGTTTTCCTAAAACAACCTGTTTGTTGGAAATAATACTGAGAGGGGGGTGAATCAGTATTATTAAATCGATAAAATGTTTTCATTTCCATATTCATATTTATATATGCTACTTTAGTTAATGAAAACCACATGTATATGCAACTGTGTGTAATGCAACAAGCGTATATCCAATAAACTTATAATTCAGTTAGTTGCTCCTTAATGAGTGCATCAGAAAATTATTAACCATATGAACAGTAAATAGGAGAAGTAAAGCAGAACAAATCATCACACATAAGCAACATACATGAACACCAAGATGTAAGGTGGAAAGCCAATGTGGGTGAAAACCACCTGCTGCAATTCGTCTCTATCTTCTTTTAGTTAGAAACTTCTTTATACAATGATTCTGTACTGATCAAAGTACAGTAGAGGATAGGGCCAAAATGGTTGAGTTTTATTTGCACAACATGGCCCTCACAGACATGAATGTATAGGACCCTAATGCCAAGCTAGGAGATCTAAAACTAATGGCTTCTGACATCATGGATGAACCGTGAGGAGTCAAGGGCTGGAAAGATGAAAAGGATATTTGCAAGAGAGAAAATTAAGCCTCTTTTGATCAAAGATTAACAATCAAATCCCATGGCCCTCATCAGTACCCATAATTTGATTGCAAATTATCCTCAGCTGATACCTAGATATCGTTTTGCCCAAGAGCAAGTCATTTCACATTTTGAGGACATGTTTAGGCTATTAGGAGATGATAGTATACATGCTTGCCTGAGGAGATGGAAAACACCGCCATACAACTTAAAAATAATAGAATATAACTCCCCTCAAAGGTTGAGAGAGGCACTCAACATGACAGCTATGTGTAAGCAATTTATGCAAAGGTTGAAGGCCAATATGATAGGCCTAAAACTTATTCCAGAACTACACTTAGGGATGCTAGAAGGGAGAAAAGAAGAAGAAGAAAAGAAGCAGTGGGAAGAGGTAGAAAAGAAAGCAGGCTTCTATGAAGAAGAAGAGGAGACCACAATAGAGGCATCAGATGTCAGAGAGGATACCAAATCCATGAAAGAAATGGATATTAACTAAGTTGCTAAGAGGATGAGCAACACTTTCAGTAGGGGGTGATGATGAGCCTCATCAGTGGGTAATTATATGGGCCTTAATTCACCTCCTATCTTAGTCAAAACAACTATTCTCATAACTTATTGCATACTTTTGATTATATTTTGTTTATGAGATGAGTTAGAGTTGGATATTTTTCTTTGTGGTCTAAATTGCATTTAATGCAGGATTAAAGGAGAAAAGAAAGGAATTTTGGCAAAGAACAAGGTCAAAACTCGAATGGGACAAGGGAGAGGGATTATAGGAGCTAAATCCTCCTCATTTACTACCCCTCCATTCGAATATTCCTCCATCAGCTCGAAGTGCAAACAACCAAATCATGAGGACTAGAAGGCAACTGATCAAGTGAAAGACAAAGCACCAATTTATATTGAGTTTGGGAGCTGAGCCTCTCTAATTTTAAGGAATTCGTTGGAGACGTTAGATGTATAAGTAGAGAGGCCTAGGAACTCAGTAGGATTCAGTTTTTAATTGTAAAACTCTAATCTATTTTCGATCTGCAAGACTTGTGACAGTGCTTTTGATGTAATCTATTGCTTTGGTAATAAGAATGAGTTTTGTTTTGAGCCAGTATTGAGTTAACTTAGAGGTCTAAAGCTCTTGGGTTAGGGACCAAACCTAGCAGCCAAGGCTCATCTTAATTTTACATGTATTCTTAGTCTAGATTCATAGCTTAGTTGTTAGTTTGCTTATTAGATGCTTCTCCATTACAGGTAGTGTATATTATATTGGTTGTGTGATAGTTTTCTTCCATTTGTGCATTCTTTCAGTAGCAGGTTAGCAAGGAGAAAAAGGATCACCACAAGGTTGTCAGCAGGTGTCTCGACCTCACTTCCTCCCTCTGGGACCATGACTTGAGGAAGGGACCCTTCAACAGCCCAAAAAACACAGATTTCTAGTTCTTTTATGAGATTTGCAGTTTGTTGTCTTTAATTCAGTATTTGGTTAATGCTGCAAGGAATATTTATTTTTCATTATTTTCCATCCGCATTTCTACAATAAGATCTCACTCATTCTTTCATTCCCTTCAGCAACTTTCTTCATGCATAATATAGGCAATTGATTCATGCCTTTCTAGTTTATGAAAATGTATCTTGTTGCATAGTTTTTAGAAGACACATATGTTTTAAGTAGAGTAGGTGCTTCAGGAGGAGACCAAGACTTCATAACCAGCAGCCATCTTCCACTTCATCCACCTTAGCCATCCCTTGTTTCACCATCATGCTCACTAGTTTTTCATCACTTTTCATTGAAATTATCATAAACACATTGATCGAATCTGGCCATCTCTTATCTTGGATATTGACTCCTGAGTACTCCTAGATCTTCTAACACTCCATTCCACCCATCACACACCTTTCCTAAGCTTCCCAACACCTCACAATTACCTCTCGGTTGTATCTTGTAGGTTTCCTGTAATTCCTACAGGATCATCTTGTAGGTTTCTAGTACATCCTATAGGTTTTCCTAAAACAACCTGTTTGTTGGAAATAATACTGAGATGGGGGTGAATCAGTATTATTAAATCAATAAAATGTTTTCATTTCCATATTCAGATTTATATATGCTACTTTAGTTAATGAAAACCACATGTATATGCAACTGTGTGTAATGCAACAAGCGTATATCCAATAAACTTATAATTCAGTTAGTTGCTCCTTAATGAGTGCATCAGAAAATTATTAACCATATGAACAGTAAATAGGAGAAGTAAAGCATAAAAAATCTTCACACATAAGCAACATACATGAACACCAAGATGTAAGGTGGAAACCCAATGTGGGTGAAAACCACCTGCTGCAATTCGTCTCTATCTTCTTTTAATTAGAAATTTCTTTATACAATGATTTTGTACTGATGCAATCTTATACCAGTACACAGGCTGCTACCTGTAGAAGGCTACAACCTTCTATTCTTCTCCAACTTCTCCTGGAAGAGAGCTACAACCCCTTTAGCTCTTGTACTAGATGAGGTACTAGTATGTAGGTGCAGACCTACAGAAGGCTACAACCTTCTCTTTTCTTCTAGGGACCATGTTTCATAAATTTTCAAACTAGATCCATGAATAACATCAATCAAACATCAAGTATATCTGCATCAACCAGTCTCCTTTATACAAACCAATACTGAATCAACCAATCACTTCTCAGAATGCTGTAACCAGAAAACAGTAATAGTAACCAGACACCAATTCTGAACCCAGAACACTGCAGCAATAAACAAAAGTAGCTAAAACATATTTCATGAGATATACGCTACTTCAATATGCAGAACCCTGCATACATACACAGCTGTATGAAGGCCAACCAACGTATATGTTGTCTTCACTTGCTGAAACCACGTGTATACGCGCCTCTGATGTGCCGAACCTACGTACAGATCTATAAAAGATATTTTACCCTTTTCACTTAATCAGACATCAGTTATACCGAAATTATCAGATTTATAGATCTAATCATGCACCAATTATAACACACAATGATACTACTATTCAAGCCTTAAGATCTCGACCCATCAATAGAACTTATCCATCTTTTAGCACTCAAGTTCCTCCTTGGTTCAGATTCAACAATGTAGCATAACCCAATTCTAGATCTTGTTCTTCATAAGATATTTAATACTTTTTGTTCATACTTTGCCGAATGATCTCCTTCCCTTTTTATAGTCTTAGGCCTTACTCAATAACATGGTCCAAAACCATTTAGAACCAATACTAGGGACCCAATACCTGGGTTCATCACTTCGGATGTAATACCAAGGTCCAAAACCATAGGTCAAAATATAACAGACTAAATAACATGGACCAAAAATATGTTTTCCCACATGTACGTGCTTTTATCTGCATGAAAGCGCGTGCATATGTATACGCGCATTTTGATTGCCTAACCCGCGTGTACATGTGACTTGGTTAAGATGAACCTGCGTATATCTCTTTTTCTTTCATTCTGAGACCCTGAACTAAGATCTTCCATCTAAGTGAGTTGCCATCAAGGACAACACCTGTGACATAGCACCAAACCTTTGTCATAATGCCAACAATCTCCCCCTTTGGACTTGATGTCAACCCCAAGTCACTCAAAGTCATTCTCCCCCTTTTTCATCAAGGGAAAAGGGTTATACTCCCCCTGAGTACATGCTGAATTCTCTATTCTACTGTGCTACCCAAGCTTCCCCTGACTGTAGGCAAGGTCTGCAAGTAGATGTTCTATAAGAAGAAACATGGCTTTATACATCATAAATGACCTTCCTATCACTAAATACTCATACATACATCCATCTCCCAACCAAGTGGGAATATACCAATATTGACTCATCCATCCAACCAAGTGGGGATACACCAAGAATTTACACATGATAAAACAATGACATTACATCATCCATCCCAGGCATAGTGAGGAAACCAAGATAGGTCGTTACATGACCTTGATAAAAAAAGAAATGCATGACATAAAGACAAAATATCTACACCAAGACTATGATAGTTATCAACAATTATCATCAACAACATCTGTCAATCATCATTCAGACTAGCAACCATGTTCTCCCTCTGCACCTAGTCCACCTGAAATCAAAACAACCGTGAAATTGAAACACGATATTCTAAGATAATGCCAACAATGCATTATTAGAAGAATATATGCTCCCCCTAAACCTGTGCCAGATGGTCTCTGTCAGACCCATATCAAACTCCTTTCATCCTGAGCTTGGTCCACTGTCAGTCTTCAAATCAACATATACATGACTGTATCCACATAAACTTGTGTATGTACACGGATTCGCCACATAAAACTCGTGTACAACCACTAATATTTGAAATAGACAAGTTTCAACAACAAGATGATGCATCAACTACTCCCAACTTTTGTTTGAGGTATTCAAATGTCTTCCTGGGTAGTGGTTTGGTGAGTATATCAGCAACTTGTTCCTTGGAGGGAACATACTCTAATTTGACCTTTTGTTCAAGCACTTGTTCCAGGAGAAAATGATATTTGATAGGTATGTGCTTGGTATTCGAATGCGTGACTGGATTCTTTGAAATACGTATTGCACTTGTATTATCACAAAAAATGGAGATAGGTGGAGTACACATGATTTGAATGTATTGCAATGTTTGCATCATCCAAAGGAGTTGTGTGCAGTAAGATGCAACAACTACATATTCTGCTTCAGCTATAGATAATGCAATTTAACTTTATTTCTTGTTGAACCAAGATACTAATTTGGAGCCCATAAAGAATGCACCACCACTAGTGCTTTTTCTGTTATCCACGCTTCTTGCCCAATCTACATCTGTATATGCATGAAGTGTGAGATCTATATCTCTAGGATACCATAAGCCATAGTTTTGAGTTCCTTGAAGATACTTGAAAATTATCTTAACTGCTTGAAGATGAGTTTCCTTTGGATTTGCCTGAAACCTTCCAACTATTCCCATGGCATGCATAATGTCTGGTCGGGTACCTATTAGATAGAGCAGACTACCAATCATGGATCGATAGGTTGGTTGATGTACTGCTGTTGATTCATCATTTGCGCTGAGGCTGCATCCTATTACCATAGGGGTACATACTAGTTTCGAATCCTCCATCACATATTTCTTCAAGATCTGCTTGAGATACTTGGTTTGTGATAGAAAAATATCGTCTTTGTTTTGTTGGATTTGTAAACCAAGAAAATATGTGAGCTCACCAAATAGGGAAATTTCAAATTCTTTTTGCATCACCAAGGCACAATTTTGGCTCATGTCTTCTTCATTGCTACCAAATATGATATCATCAACATACACAACAAGTATTAACAACTTATCATTGTCAATTTTTATATATAGATCTGTTGATCCCTTTGTAAAACCTTGTTGATGGAGGTACTTATCCAACTGATAATACCAAGCCCTTGGAGCCTGTTTAAGGCCATAAAGAGCCTTTTTGAGTTTGCATACAAGTTTTGGATCATTTCCAAGGATAAACCCATCTGGTTGCTCAATATACACTTCTTCATCCAAGTCTCCATTCAGAAAGGCATATTTCACGTCTATTTGAAATACTTTGAACTTCTGAAAGCTAGAAAGAGCAAGGAACATTCTTATGGCCTCAAGTCTAGCAACTAGTGCAAAAGTTTCTTCAAAGTATATACCTTCTTGTTGAGCATACCCTTTACAAACAGGTCTGGCCTTCTTTCTAATCACATCTCCATTTTCATTCAGCTTGTTTTTGAATATCCATTTTGTCCCTATGACATTCTTATCGTTTGGTCTAGGAACCAACTCCCAAGTGTTATTCTTTCCAATTTTCTCAAGTTCTTCATTCATGGCCTTGACCCATCATTCATCTTTTCATGCTTCTCTTACATTTTGTGGTTCAGTGGAGGAGAGCAATGCTAGATAGCTTGAAGCTTCTAAAATTGTTCTTCTTTTTTGTACACCTGCCTCTTTCTGTCCCAAAATTTGAGTTTCTAGATGATTCTTCTGAACGTACCTGGATGTATTCTTTTGTTATATCCTTATCTGTTCTTCTGGTGCCTCATGAGTTTCTTCTTCATCATAAGTCTGATTTGATGTTGAAGGATAGTCCTCATCTTCTTCAAAATTTTCGGATTTTACTTGCCTAGGAATGTTTCCTTCTTCATCAACCACTACATCAATAATTTCAACAATTTTTCCAAGTCTTTTATTGTAACACATATATCCTTTGTTGTGGGGAGACTAACCAAGGAGAATGCCTTCATCTACTCTAGGTTCAAACTTGCGAAGGTTTTCATCAGTCCTTTTGATGTAACATTTGCTTCCAAAAATTTTGAAGTATTTTACCATGGGAGTCTTACCATACCAAAGTTCATGAGGAGTTTGAGTGTTGTTCACTCAGACATTTGTCTTGTTGAGAATAGTAACCGTAGAAAATGCAGCTTCACCCCAGAAGGTTGCGGGAGTTCCGGACTCATCAAGCATAGCATGAGCCATTTGTTGAACCGTTCTGTTCATCCTATCCACTACTCCATTTTGCTGAGGAGTCCTTGTAGTAGATAATTCCCTTTTTATTCCATGTTCTTCACAAAAATCGAAAAATTAATCCGAGGTAAATTCCACTCCTCGATCAGACCTGAGGCATTTGACTCTGCGATTTGATTTGTTTTCAATTAAGGCTTTGAATGCTTTGAAATTTTTGACGGCTTCGTCTTTATGATTTAGAAGTCTTATCCAACACATCCTGGAAAAGACATCAATGAACAATATGAAGTATTCTTCGCCTCGAGGTGACATTTTCCTAGATGGACCACATACATGAGTATGGAAAAGTTCAAGTGGCCTACTAGCTGATCCTTCCTTTTCAGGGAAGTTAGTTCTGGTTTTCTTACCAAACTAACATGATTTTCATATTGTATTGTCTAGAATTCTATTGTTAGGGAGATCATGAACTGCTTGATATTTGCATGCTTTCCTTATCTGAGAGAATCTTAGATGCCCCAATCTTCTGTGCCATAGCCAGTGTTCATCATTCTTGCTTAGATAGCATTGTTTTTGTCCTCCTTTGAGTACGTATAAATTATTTGGAGTTCTTATGCCTTTGATCACTGTTTCTCCTGTATCAATCTCATGAACAATACATCCATTTGATTGAAATATTACCTCATTTCCTTGATCACACATTTGGCTGACACTCAATAAATTATGCTTTAAGCCATCAACATACTAAACATTTCCCTCTTTGACCTTTTCTTTCAAAATAACAAAACCTTTACCTTTTATGAGTGCAGGGGTGTCATTTCCAAATGAGACCTTCCTTTCCTTTTCTAAGGCACTATATGGATGAAGTTTTTCTTTATCACCTGTCATATGTTTCGAGCATCCACTGTCGATGTACCACTGATTTTCGTGCCCTTCCGCATATAAGGCTATACCACTTCTTTTTGGTTGTGGTTCTCTCTTTCTCCATGTTTTGGGATTTAATGAAGCTTTCTCTTTCTGAGTTGTTTGTCGAAACCTACTCCTGCATTTAGAATCTTCATGACTGAAGTTGCTACAAATAGAACATTCTATTTCGTTTTCAAGAGCAGGAAAGTTATTGTAGGTCCTTTTCATGATCCCAATCATACTCCTTTGTTTTTGAGCTTCTCTAGTCATGATGGTCTTGTAGGCAACACATTAAGTAGCTTTGTGACCAAAATTATGACAAGAGAAATATTGGCCATTGAAGCAATTCCTGCGATTATCAAACTTACCGACCAAATGATTGTAGTTTCCATTGACATCCATTCTTGAGGAAAATTGAGAATGATTTACCTATGGTTTGTAGCTTCTGTTCATCCTTGAAGTAGATTTCCCCCAATTTACTTGATGATCTTTGTTCATTCTTGAAGTAAATTGTCCCTGATTTACCTGGTGATCTGCATTATTCTTTTGCTGTCGATTGTCAACCTGTTCACTTCTCCTTGCTGCATCAAGATAACTTTTGGAGGTGGATAGCTTCTGTGCTTGAGACGCTTCTTCAGTATATCCAAGACTCGTCTTGATTAGAGGAGAACGCTACACTTTGATAATCTCATCTAAAGTTTCAGATCCTTTAGCAAATATAAGATTAAGAGCTTTTGATTTCTCAATATCTTTTCTAAGTCCCACAATTTCACATTCTAACTTTTCATTATGTTTTTCTCTTTCAGCAAGTTGAAATGTCAGAGTATCTATAATCATATTCTTTTCCTCCAAAAAAAATTTAAGTTTAGAAATTTCTTCATAAAGGCATTCTTCATCTATAGCATCCAAGAAATAATCATCTTCAAAGGCCATCAAAAGTCTATAATCATTGCATTGTTCATCCTCACTACTATTTGAAAACCCGTCACTATCTTCATGTGTATAATAGCTCTTCTTAGTTATATTCTATTTTTTGTTCCATCTAACAGGTTCCTTACCTTTGTCAAGCTTATCTTTATGAGGACACTTGGCAGCATAGTGACCAACTCTTCCACAAGCAAAACATTTGAAAGGTAGCTTAACTCTGAATCTTCCAAACCCCGTTGAAGGTTCTTGACAAAGTTTGATTCTTCCTCTTCTTTTGACATGTGTCCTAAGTCATTATAATCTCCTTTTCCTGAGGCTTTGAATGCGGCTTCTCACTTGTCTGATGGTCCCCCTTTTCTCATTTCGTAAGCAAATAGGATTTCGTGTAGTTGTGACATGGTAATGCTCTGTAGATTCTATTTTTCTTCTATGGCAGAAACTTTGATTCAAACTTAGAAGACAAAGATCTTAGAACCTTTTCAACCAAAAAAACTTCTTTTATTTCTTCACCCAAGTTTTTCATACAATTAACAATCTCATCTATACGTAGGAAATATTTAGCCACACTTTCATCATTGTGCATTCTGAGATTTTCATATTGAATTCTGAGAGTTTGTAGTTTTGCTCGTTTTACCTAATCATCTCCTTCATAGCTCAGAACGATCTTGTCCCATATTTATTTTGTGGTTTTGAGCTGCATAACCTTGACGAATTCTGATTGAGATAGACTCCCTAATAGAGTATTGACAACCTTTCCATTTGTTTCATATTGCTTCTTACTAGCCGTATCTATAGGAATTGCTGATGGAAATGTGTATCCTGTTTCCACGATATCCTAGACTTCTGTACCAAGAGATTGAAGATAGGTTGTGATTCTTAACCTCCAATAGACGAAGTTGCTCCCATCAAAAATTGGTGGCCTGATTGATGCCTCTTTTTTATATTTGTTCATGATGATAGATCTTCCTTCAAGCGATCAAGCTTTTTCTGAAGGACCTGCTCTGATTCCAATTGTTGGAAATAATACTGAGAGGGTGGGTGAATCATTATTATCAAATCAATAAAACTTTTCCATTTCCATATTCAAATTTATATACGCTACTTCAGTTAAGGAAAACCGTTTGTATACGCAACTGTGTGTAATGCAACAAGCGTATATCCAGTAAACTTATAATTCAGTTAGTTTCTTCTTAATGAGTGCATAAAAACATTATTAACCATATGAATAGTAAATAGGAGCAGTAAAGCAGAACAAATCATCACACATAAGCAACATACATGAACACCAAGACGTAAGGTGGAAACCCAATGTGGGTGAAAACCACCTGCTGCAGTTCGTCTCTATCTTCTTTTATTTAGAAACTTCTTTATACAATGATTCTATACTGGTGCAGTCTTATACCAGTACGCCGGCTACTACCTCCAGAAGGCTACAACCTTCTCTCATTCTCTAACTTCTCCTGGAAGGGAGCTACAACCCCCTTAGCTCTTGTACTAGCTAAGGTACTAGTACATAGGTGCAGATCTACAGAAGGCTATAACCTTCTCTTTTCTTCCAGGGACCACGTTTCATAAATTTTCAGACCGGATCCATGAATAACATCGATCAAACATCAAGTATATCTGCATCAATAAATCTCCTTTGTACAAACCAATCCTGAATCAACCAATCACTTCTTAGAATGATGTAACCAGAAAGCAGTAATAGTAACCAGACACCAATTCTAAACCCAGAACACTACATCAATAAATAGAAGTAGCTAAAACATATTTCATGAGATGTACACTACTTCAATATGCAAAACCCTGCGTACATACGCAGCTGTATGAAGGCCAACTATCGTATACGTTGTCTTCACTTGCTGAAACCACGTGTATACGTGCCTCTGATGTGTCGAACTTGTGTACAGATCTATAAAAGGTATTTTACCCTTTTCACTTAATCATACATTAGTTATACCCAGATTATCAGATTTACAGATCTAGTCATGCATCGATTATAACACACAATGATACTACTGTTAACACCCAGGTTGTTCTCTTTGACTCCTAAGAGAATACGGCCGGGGTAACCACTAACCAATCTTTGGGCTACAGCTTCTAGCCTAGCTGCAGTCAGAGAGGGCTCTCTCTATAAGGTTATGTCACTGCTTTCAGTGAAGGTTTTTAGGCTAGTTATGGAGTGAATATTTTGGTTGTTTTTTTTGTGTTTGGTTGGGAGGATGCTTCTGATTTCCTTAAAGTATATCTGCAGGTGATATTAATCCATTGGGCAATGGGGTCTTGGACTGTTTTCCCTTGAGGTTTTTGATTTTGGTGAGGGATAGCTACAGGGCCTGTGTGTATTCCATGAAACAAAATGTGAATAGTGAGAGTGAGGTGAAAACAACCAGCAAAGAGCAACTAAGATTTCTTTACTTAAGCTGAATATTGTAAAAGGGGGTTTGTTATCTAGGAGCAATTGCTTGAATTCCTAAAACAACAACGCAATATGATGATATAGTATTAAAGGTAGCAATGAAGAATTACTCTTTAAATACTCTTATCAGAAGAAAACATATAAGACAGCTTAGATTGAGTTCAGGGTAGCCAATGACCAAATCCTGAGACTATTCTTTCTCTTTACTATCTAGATTTTCAAGTGTACAGAAAAACATGGAAAACATATGAAACAACGATGATCACAGGTGAAATAAAGAGCCATGAGGAAAACTTATTGAGCCATGAAATACACAGGAATCCTGCAACTTTGAGCCACACACCATCAGGAGATCAAGAGACAAACATCTTTGAAGAAATCCCACTGTCTTTTGTATTAACTGTCTGAGATTTTACAATATCAGAATAACAGAGAAGATACCAAGAGATTTCTTACATCCGGAGTCCAACCCCTGCTAATCAAAATGAGGGGGAATATATAGAAGTTTGTTACAAAAATATCTCAGGTATGAGTCATCTGAGCGGAAAAATATCTTTCTTTAATAGCACTGAGTTGGTAGATGAGCAGTTATTACAATCTTTAATGAGCTATAAAAGCTATTAACTCCTGTCAGAGCAATTTTGACATCTGGAGCTTACGGAGTTGGTTGAAGTCGGCTAAATGCTTTGAATTAACTGTTGAGTGGCCTTTTTGTGCAGCTGTAGTTTGTGTGTCCTCTTGGCCAGCTGTCATGGTCAGTCTGCTAGGTTTGTCTTTAATTGTCTTAAATGCTTGCTTTATCCTCATGCTGTCCTGTATCTTCTAGCCTTCTCAAACATTTCATTTAGTCTTGATCCTTCCATACGAAAACTATACAAACCATGAATTCCATTACGGGAACAAGCCTTTGTCTGTATGCTGAATTTCACATTACCAGCAGGTGAAGTGTCTTGAGCAGAGTCATCTTGAGGGATGAGGAAAATATCCATCTTCATTTCCATGTTATCCTTAACAACTGATTTCTGATCTAAGTCATCTGAGCTCTTACTCATATTATCTGCTTTAAAAGCATGTGGCCTTATAACTGCATTTGACCTGGGCTCTTAGTGACCGAATGACTGAAGCTAATGTGGCAGAATTCTGAGCATTGATTGCCACCAATCTTCCTTGGGCATCTGATGTCTCCTAATTTTTATCAAAGTTTCATCAATCTCTGTGTATTTGAAGAAATTGGGAGGAGTCTCAAAAAGGTGATTTACTTCATTTTCAATGAAGAATAGGCCTCCCAATTTATCATATAAATTCTGTCCTGAGGGAGGCCCTGTCTGTTCAGATGAACTGCCAGATGCAGTGATCTGATTCTCCATGTATGTCACCATTCTGTTGGCAAACTGTTCTAGGGAGACCAATTTTCCTGCACTAGTCAATAGACTGGGCAGGCCTCTTGCTTGCAGTTCTACCAGTTTAGCCCTGAACTCCTCCACATCTGTTGTCATCTCAAAACACTTTCTCTCCACTGCCTGCACATAACTTCTAAGGGTGAGCACTTTCTTGGCAAGGAGGACTGCTTCTGTTCTAATAGGAATACCCATGGCCGCCAACTCCTCCTGCTCATGCCTGTTCAAGTAATCCACCATCCTATTGGCCTGTTCTGGCCTATTTCCCAGTACTGCTTTGGCCCTATCAATCTCTATCCGAGCTTGGCCTAGTAATTCCATTTGCTGATGGATTGTCTTTATGGATTTCCACTGCTGGGTGATAGATTTGCTTATTTTAGCCCACAGAATCCTCTTTATTTCGGCCATGGTTGTTTCTAGATTTAGTTCGCTTTCTAAGGCCTTCATCCTGTCCCTGAGGGTCTTTATTTCTCTGCCTTGCTCAGCCACTGTCATCTTGGATTTATCATATTTTGACTCCAGCTCTGCCAATTTCTCCTTGGCTTTCTTTATTTCATCAGCTTGGAGTTCCATTTGCTTGACAGCCTTGGTTATGTCTTCTATAGATGGGTTGTGCTGTTGAGCTGATGATGTTCCTGTTGCCTCTGTTGTGGGGGCCCCTGTTGCCCCTGATGTTGCTGCTGTTGCTGCTGTAGCTGAAGTTGTTGGAGGAGCTTGGGAAGTGGATTCTCCCTGTTTGTCTTGTAATGCTCCCTCCAATTCCTTTTCCAACTCTCTTATCCTTTGATCCTGTTGTAGTAGGAGGTCTAGTTGATCCTCCACCTGTTTCTGCTTTTGAAGTTCAGCCGTTTGAGGGTGTTCGGTTGGTGGCAGCTTCAATCTCTTCTTCAATGCTTTGAGGTCATCATCTTTCTTCTTCATAAGGGCCTTGATGCCTGTTGGATCATCAGGATCATGTCCTAAGTCAACAATAATATCCTCAAGTGATTTTATTCTATTGTCCTTGGCCTTGGAGGACATCCTTTCAATGTCCAGCTGAGTGTTAGTGTTTTTTAGTGATTCTTTCAGCTCATAGGCCAATGTGGCCTTTTCCACTAGGGTGGCATATACCATCTCTCCAGCCTGTTTGTGGAGTTCGATTTGGTCCATAGGGTGTATATTTCTGGCCAGGACCTCCACCCTTGTCTTGATGAAATCTGCAGCTGTTTTAGGCTGCGGCCCCTTGGGTTTAAAATGGCTGAAGATGATCTTCTCTTCTTGAATGTCATAGACTGACATCAGCCTTTCTTGCATGGCTGGTGTAGCATCTATGAATTGCTTGTACACCTCTGCCCTTAATAGCTCATTTTGAGCTTTTATTTCTTTGAAAGAAGCCTTGGTGCTCTTTGGCTTCTTGCTCTGCTGTGATTGGGAGGCCACCTCCAAGCTGACCTGTAAGTTTTGCTCCTGCTGAAAGGAGCTTGTTCCTGTCTGCTGGTTGCTCTCCTTGTCTTTTGTTGTAATGTTTAAGACATCTTCAGTGATGTCTTCTACCTCTGGAGAATCTGCCCTTTGCCTTTTGGCTTCTGGCTGGTCTGAGGGTCCACTGAGAGGGGTGGACTCTTCTCTATGTCTCTTCACTCCCCTTTCTTCATGTGATGGGGTCTGTAGGACTGGGGCGTTTGATTGCTGTGTTTGGGGTGGTGGAGTTTGTATTGCAGGAGTCTCTGGCAGCCCATTCTGTGGCTTTTCAGGTTGTTCTTGCTGCTGGTCTGTTTGCTGCTCTGTTTCCATCTGAGTCTCCTGACATGTTTTCTGCTGTACCTCCTGCTCTGTTTCCTTTTCTTTTTCTTTCTCTGTTTCCTTCTCTTTCTGATGCTCTGCTTGCTGTTGAGCCTGTTGCTCAGTCTGTCCCTTTATCAGCTCATCCTCTGCACCTATTATGCCTTTGCCTTTGTCCATTGCTGATGCTAATGTGGTAGGTGCCTGAGGTGTAGTCCTTGTTACTGAGGTCCCTTGTCCCACTGAGTAAGGCAGTCTGAAGGGTACCTGCTGCACATAATCCAGGTCAATAGTTTTTTCAAGTTCCTTGACATTCTTAAGCATTCTCTCTTCCTCAGTTAAACTCTCAGCTAGAGTATCTGGTTGCCATTCTTGCAAATTGGCATATTGTTCTATGTGAGGGTATTGGCAATGCTTAATGGCTAGGAGCCTATACTTAGTTCTCCTAGCCGAGATGACTCCTTGAGGATCATAAGGGACCCCGAAAGCTATAAGACAGCTTGTAATTGTCCTTTAGGATCAAATCTGCGGCCTCCCATCCTTCCTTCCTATTCATGATAAAAGGGCCCATTTCATTTTTGAAGCTGAGGTGAGCCTTTTTCTTGGAGCCGTGGAAGTGGGTAAGGTCTGATTGAATCAGTTGCCTGTAATATTCCAATGCAAATAGCCTCATTGGCACATATTTTGGGAGCCTATATGGGCAGACCTCACATCCATAGACCCTGAAGATTGTATGATGTTCATATAGGTACCAGTCACCTATTTTGTTTTTCTTGGAAAGCTACAGAGCTTTCTTTATCTCATTGGATACTCTGGGAGGTGGGGACTTCATCAGCATGAAGAAGACTGGGTAGACAAACTGGTCAATAAATTCACAATAGGTATAGGGTGAATTTGTGACTTTGTGATAGACTGACATCCAGAAGATAACAGATCTTCTTTCCCCTGTATGATCCAGCCTTCTGACGTAGCATGGGAAGGCTTCAGAGTGATAATACATGAACATATGATAGATGTAGGCTGAATATCTGAAGACCCCCTGTCTGTCCACTTTGGTTAACTGATCATGGATCCTGTTGGCTATGAATTTGGCAAAGTTGTACTTTTGGGCAGGGGGTTGATATGGGCTATAAACAGACAGCATTGCTAGCATGGCTCTATCCACATGCTCACTGTTTTGGTATCCCAATACATAGGCTATCATGTCTAGTAATAACCTGCCCACATCATTGAATTGATCATTCAGATAGGGAGGAGGCTCTGTGGTCTGGCACTCAGGTTTCATGAAGTTCCTGATGATCTTTTGTAGTTCTTCACCAGTCAACTTGTCACCAGCGTCCATCAAATGATTCATGGAGAAAGGGATCAGCAACTCTGTCTGATCAAAGTGTAACATTTTGTTTATGGACTCAGCATTGATTTGAAATAGGATCCTCCCTGATGGGGTGCTAACAGCTCTATGCTGGGCATCATAGTGTTCAGCACAGAGGTGAATGATTTCGGGGAAAACATTCACAGTTGGGAGACAGTAGTAGGGAAGATTTGACTCCCAGACCCCATGTGTACCATGCCCATCCTTGTGGTCTTCCCTTAGTCTACTGAAGGTATGCAAAAAGTCCCTGTTTCCTTCAAAGTCTCCAATGAGACCATCCTTGTCTACTAATGGCAGGGCTTCCAGCTCTTTGTTTGTTTGACTCTGTGAGGCCACACTGATGGATGAAGTTGCAGGAGATGCCATGATAGAAGCTGGTTTGTAGGAATAGGGGCAGTGATTTAACCAGTGCTTAAAGAGTTTTTAGCTGCAAGTCAACTGTTGATACAGTGAGGTGTTCCTTTTCCAGAGGGTAATGCAAGCTGGATTATCTGTTTGCTGTGGAATTCACAGGGTGTGAATTGTTAATGAGAATTTTGCAGGGCTAGTCAGACTTCTTTGGTATAACAACAAGTGGGCTGTACTCGGCAAAAGGGAACAATGCCTAGTACTTCGGGAGGGATTTCAGGGTTTTTAGCCCGCGAAACGAGCACTCTTCTACTGAATTGGGGTTTAAGGGTGTTGTAGGTTGCTTGGCTGACTTTGTGTGACAGGCAGAACTGTATTTGAAGATTTTTAATGGTGCCAAATGGTGAATTTTACAGTGAATTACAATGCATGGGCGAAGTGGGGAAACCGGCTAAATACCTGGAATAACCAGCTTAGACACTTGCGAGCTGGGCTGTGGAGGCTTGGCACAGTGGAATTCTGGACTTGCAACGGTCGGAATCTTCAAATTTTGCTGGCTGGATGACAATTTTTTCGCGGCAGCTGGTTGTCAATAGCTCCTTCTCTAATCGCATGAAAATGACTTAAAACGGCTTATTAGGCCGTTTATAACGTTGAATTTCGTAAAATGACGCTATTGGCACTTTTCCGCCGATGACGTCAGCATGACGTCATGGTGGGCCCGTCGTACGGCGGTGACGTGGCGCTGACGTGAGGGCCAGGTTGGCGGGACACGGTGGTGGGCTGATGCGGTAGCAAGACTGCGTGGAGGCCGACGGGGCGCAAGGGAGGACAGAAGTGAAGTGACGTCAGGATGACGTTGGAGTGACGTGGGAGGGAGAGCAGTAAGTCGGGTGGTGGTAAGCGGGTTCCCCGCACCACCTTTGGGGCAAAAGCGGTAATGGGGAGAGGGCTCCGAACAACCCCAGCGCCCGCCACGCGTCCTCGTATGGGCTCAAAACAGCTTTCCCCGGACGCTAAAAGTCGACAGATCGGGGCGCAAGATCGACCGCCCACCCTTGGATCAGACCGGCGGAGATCGGACGGCTGGCGTGTCCTCCGATGGGTCGGGCAGGTTCGGAAGGGGCCCGCCGGGTAATTAAAATATTGGTTTAAATATTTGGGCGGGGAACTTTAGGATTTGTGGTTTTTTTCGGGTTTTTCATTTTTTGCAAAAGGTTATGGGTAAAAGGGGTTATATGATGATTTTTCTTTGCAAATGAGGGCTATATGAGCAGAGTGACACAGAATGAGAGAAGGTAAGCTGGGAGGTTCATCAAAGTGACCAGGTGTTATTTTGATTCCCTTTTTGAACAAACCATATGGCTATAATGCCAAAGGAGGGATACTTATACATTGTGGGATTTATACATCATGGTGTTTATAATAATAGGGATAGTGGGGTATAGGGAGCTAAGTAATAGAGTTAATTGTTAATATGGAGGGAACAAATGGATAAGGGCTGGTTCAACCAAGTTTTCTTTGACAATGACTTGGAATCAAGAGTAGATCAAAATGAAAATATTTTTACACAAGAAATGTGGCTTTTAAGGCCATAAGAATATGTCAAAGATATGAATTTCTGTGCTCTGTGCAGCTTGGGAAAGGGTGTTAGTAATGAGTGATATACAGGTGAAAACAAGGGAGTTAGTCATGCTCCAGTGTGTTGCTCTTCCTGTAGATGCTCCAGCAACTTTGGTCTTGAAAGAGACACCACATCTGCAACCCCATCTACCTACCCAATTAGTTCTCCTAACATTTTTTGTTCCTTTTTGGAGGGTGCACTTGGACTTGCAAACCCTTTGAATGCCTTTTTCTTTTCATTGGCTTTTTGCTTTCATTTCCTATCTAATACAACCCTTATTCCTTCCAAGGTCCCAGATTAAGCAGTTGAGAACCTTAGCTTCTCTACCTAGCTACTGATCTGCCAAGATTAAACAGTTTGGACAGATTTCATTCTCTATTCTACAACATGGAAATTGAAAACATGGCATGATCCAGATTAGACTGTTGGACAATCCATAGACTTTTGTGAAAATGCAGGCCTATGTACACCTCCTTTTCTTGTAAATATGAAACCTTTGTGACAGCAAAATGGAGCATATTTGGCACTTACATTTGCCAATCGTGAAATATGAAACCTATTGGTATAGGTATCCAACAGTGGCTCCACATGGGGATGGTCTTTCTTCCTGAAAGGCCAAGAACAGCAGGTTAGTATGCCTAGGTCCTTTGGCTGCTTCTCTGAAAATTTGGAGTTCTGTTCACCATAGATTCCTCAAATTGCAGGTTGATGCACTGAAACACAGGATGTGTTTCCATTCTGCTCGCTGGCTGTACTGTTCCTCAAAACGATCTTATTTTTATGCTTCAGACACATCAATATATACAACACATACAGAGTCTCTATACAACAAATTATGTACAAAAGTAGGTCAGCTGTACTCATGGAAGGTAGTCAAAATAGTGCTTGAGCATCCTGCCATTGACAGGGCCTTCATCTAAGTCAGTTTTGTTTAGATCTTGCAGAAAATAGGTATTGTTTCCTTGTACTGCTTGTATTAGGAATGGTCCTCTCCAAAGGGAATCAAACTTTCCATGCTTACCCTTACTCTCTCTCCTTGAATCCCACTTGAGGACCTTGTCACCTATGTTGAAATCCTCTGCTTTGGTCCTTCTGTCAAAAGCCTTTTTTAGCTTTTCTTGTAAAACTTGAACTCTATTATAAACTTCCTCCCTGGTTTGCTGCAAACATACAATCTGATTTATTCTTCTTTGTATATCATTCGGTTCAGCTTGGCACTCCTGGAGTATCTTCATAGCAGGGATCCCTAATGATGAAGGGAATTTGGCCTCTAAACCATAGACTAACTCATATGGGCTGACCCCAATTGATCTTTTGGTTGTTAATCTGTCTGCCCATAATGCATTGACTAGTTTCTTGTGCCAATTTCTCTTGTTCTCTTCCAGCACCTTCTTTATCATGTTTACCAAGCTCTTGTTTGATGATTCTGCCAGGCCATTTCCTTGGGGATAATATGCAGTAGAATGACCCAAAGTAATGTGGAATTTATGGCAGAAACTGACCATCTTTCTAGATCTGAAAGCAGCAGCATTGTCTGTTATTATTTTGTCAGGGCATCCAAATCTAGCAAGGATATTTGCCTCCAGAAATTGTATAATGGTGGAGTCATTTACTTGTCTGCATGGGATTGCTTCAATCCACTTTGTAAAATAGTTTGTTGCTGTCAGAATCCATCTATGCTGGCCTGAAGAGGATGGATTGATTTCTCCAATGAAATCCAAACCCCATTGCTGAAATGGTCTCTCTGTTGAAATAGGCCTTAGGGGTAGAGGCAGCAGTTATCTCTTTCCTTCAAACACTTGACATTTATGACATGGTTGTAAATCTCTTGACATCAGAAAAAATGGTAGGCCAATAATATCCAGCTCTTAGTATCTTGTTCACAGTGGATTTCCAGTAAAGATGTCCACCACAGTCTCCTGCATGGAACTCTTCCATGATTTTGTTGGCTTCACTCTCAATCAGACAATTTAGCAAGATGCCCTCATGATTCCTCCAAAGCAGATTTTCTTCCATGACACAGAATTTTGAGGCTTTCATTTTTATAAACCTACTCTTAGTTCTAGACAGTTTAGGGGGAGCACACAGGTTTTGCAAGACATAGCAAATATTAGAATACCAAGGGGATTGCTCAAAGGCTATATTGATCTTTGGAGTCGCCAGCTCCTGTTCACTGTCTAGTTGGTTAATGTCTAGGGCTTGGAAATTTGTTTCAGACATTAGTTTGGCTAAACCCTGCCCCTTTATGAGTTTGGTAGGCTTTATTTCTATGTCAAATTCCAAAATACTTGCTATCCACTTGCCTCTTCTGCCCTCCAAATTTTCTTGTGTAAGTATATCTTTGACAATTGGGCTTGGTACATAGGCAATTATGTGGGAATAAAGGATATAAATCCTAAATTCTTTAATGGATTTGACCAGGGCATAGGCTTGTTTTTCCATGATTTGATATTTGAGGGGAGCATCTCTTAGAGCTTTGCTGAAGAAGGCTATGGGTTTTTCATTTCCTAGGTCATCCTTTTGAAGTAAAACTGCAGCAATCGTATGTTCAGAGGCAAAGGAGAATATGATGAAGTCTCTATCAAACTGTGGGCTAGTTAGGACAGGAGTTTGGGTAAGAGAAAATTTGATGCTTTCAAAGGCTTGTTTAGCATCTACTATCCATTTAACTTTGGAATCCTTTTTCAGCATGTTATTAAGCAATCTGCTAAGCTCAGCTAAGTTTGGGATAAATCTTCTTAAAAAGTTGATTTTTCCCAAAAAGGCCTGTAACTCCTTTATATTCCTGGGATGGGGCATGTGTTGGATGGCTTGGATTCTATCTGGATCAATTCTGATGCCATCCTTGGAAATAATATGTCCTAGTAATTTACCTTCCTCTAGACCAAAAATGGATTTTTTGGGATTCAAAGAGATCCCATATTTTCTGCATTTTAGGAAGATTTGTCTGAGATGATTTATATGTTCTCGGTCTGATTTGGAGAATGGTGTAAGGTCATCCAAATAGATAACTAGGAAGTCATGAATTTCTTTGGCAAAAGCAATATCCATTGCTCTTTGGAAAGTGGCCCCTGCATTTTTTAAACCAAAAGGCATTTTGACATATTTAAAGGTTCCCCATGGGGTAGTGAATGCAGTTTTGTCCTGATCATTAGGATGGACCAGAATCTGGTTGAAGCCTGAAAAGCCATCCAACAAGGAAATCCTTGAGGCCCCTACCACTCTTTGCAGGATGTGATCCATTTTGGGTAAGGGGTAGTTGTCTTTCAATGATACTTGGTTGAGGTTTCTTAAATCCACACAGAGCCTAATTTCACCAGTTTTCTTCCTTGTGGGGACTAGGTTTGAAATCCAGTCAGAAAATCTGATTGGAGCTATTATGCCTGCTTTAAACATCTTTTGTACTTCTTGTTCCATCGCTGGGAGGAGCATGGGATTGATTCTCCTTAGTTTTTGTTTAAAGGGCTTCTGATTTGGCTTGAGTGGGATGGTGTGTTGTATCACAGAGGTGTCATAGGACTTGAGGTCCTCATAACTCCATGCAAATACATCCTGAAATTCTTTAAATAGGTCAATGTACTTGGGTTTTTGGTCAGGAGGTAATGCAGCAGATAGTTTTATGATTTTAGGCTGTTGGACTGTCCCTATGTTATGTTCTTCAATGGCAGTATTTAGGGGTTCAATTTTTGGTTTATTGGGGACATCATTAGAATCAAACATGTCTTCCAACGGAGCTAAGCCTATGGGCAGAAGGTTGTTCTTTAGCTGTATCATCTCAGTTTCATCCTCAGGTGTCTCTTCATGCTCGATCTGTTGGATCTGTTGAATGTTGTACTGGTTGAAAGTTGTAGGATTTAACATTTGATAGGCTGTTTTGGATGAAATTATTTGGCTGTGATTTAGATGAAGTATTTGTGATTGACTTGCTGGCTGAAGTATTTGTGATTGGCTTGCTGGCTCAGTATCTATATTGAGGCCTGAAAATTCTTCTTGTAAATTCAGAAAGTTTTTTATTTGTGTATCATTGTCAAATACTTGCCAGTCTTTTATGTTATTTGGGACTGATGGTCTGTGTTTTAACTCAGCTGTGAAACGGTGATGGGGGTCAAAGGGCAGTTTGCAAGTACTTGCAAACATGGCTAGGCTATGAGCATGCAGGTTCTGGGCCCTAGGAATTTTAGTAATCTGGAACTCAGCAAGGGAGTTAAGTAACTCTGTGGTAACAGCTCTGTAAGACCTAAGTCTGTTGTCTTTTGTAACAAAATTGCCTTTAACTTGTTGGATGACTAAGTCTGAATCCCCTAGGATTGATATTCTAGTGATTTGCAGGGATTGTACC
The DNA here is from genome assembly GCA_000404065.3 of Pinus taeda. Classification (NCBI taxonomy): domain Eukaryota; kingdom Viridiplantae; phylum Streptophyta; class Pinopsida; order Pinales; family Pinaceae; genus Pinus; species Pinus taeda. Next base: position 3,163 of record APFE031576010.1, on the reverse strand, counting down.
AACTTGAGGCCTAGTAACAGGGCCTCATATTCAGCCATATTGTTGGTACATCTGAAGTTTAGTCTGTAGGCTCTACCCTCTGCATGGCTACTCTCTTTATTGTGCACCCACACTCCTGCTCCTGCCCCTAGCTTGTTAACTGATCCATCAAATTCTAGGAACCATAGAGTTTCCTTTTCTGGGGGGTTTTGGATAGTGTCTGTGTGGCATGAATCTGTGAGTTGGAGTATAGGTTGATTTTTTGGTTTGGTCTGCATGACTTCCTTCTCACTTGGTGGGATTGTTTTGGTTTCTAGAGGAGCCCCTTTTTCATTATCTTGTTCCAATGTTGTGGTTTCACAGTTGTTTGTTTTGTGGTCTTGAATATTGGTATTGTTTGATTCAGTCAGTGTTTGGATATCAGGATATTCTTGTTCAGCAGTTTGATTTGTTTTAATTATCTGAGCCCTTTCCTTGGTATTGCTGTTTCCGTTGTCATTAAAAAGGATGTATGAGTCTATGTCAGAGTGGACAGCATAAATGGGAAAATTTTGGGGCTTCTCTGTACTACTGACCATGTATTTCATTAGTGACTCTCTATACAACCTCTTGGGTTGACCAAAGACTGTGATAGTAGCATAAGACATGTCTAGTTGGAGAGACCCTTGAAGCTTAGCTCCCCATGATCTTGACAGTAACATCCCATATTTAGGTGGAATGTCAGCAACAACCACGTCCATTAGGATTGTTTTGTTTGGATACTGAACTAAAGACACACATAGGTCTTTTATTAGGCCTAGACACTTGACCTGGCTGGAGTCAAATGAGTAGAGGTCCTTGTATGGTCTAGTGATATCCAAATTTAACCTTTCCATTACCGATTTTGGCATTAAGTTGTGAGATGCACCTGAGTCAAACATTGCATTGTGTAATATTTTGTCATGCACATGCAGGCTGACATAAAAGGGTAGGATTCCTGAGCCTGCTACTTTTCCATCAACCTCTGGGCCAAAAAGCAATTCAGGGGTGTCATCCAATACATTGACATTATCCACATTATCTTTGTTCTTGTTATGGGTGAGTTGCAGAGATCTTTGAATCTGCTGTTTATAAATCTCATTTTTGGCTAGCTCTGCCAGAGGTATGGTTATTTTCAATTTTCCAATTTCAGTTTCCAAGTCAAAGGGTTTTTCTGTTTGTGTTTTAGTAGTATGGGTGAGCCTACTTTCTTTATCTGCTGAGGTTTGTTCCTGATTTTGGGGTTTATGATTGTTGACCACCTCTTGAGGCCCTTTGCTTGGTTTAGGCTGTTCAACTGATGGAGTAGGTGAATTCAGTGACTATTCAGTGATGTCTTCAATAGTTATTTCTTTTGCGGGTGAATCAGATGTGTTCTTTGGTTCCATTACTATGGCACTTTTGGGCTGTGTTTTATCTTTTGTTTTCTCAGGTTGTGTTACATTTACAGTCCTACTTCTCAACTTGTACTGTTTATGAACCTCATAGACAGCAGTGTCATAGCCTTGTTTGAAATCAAATGATTCCCCTGAATTAGTCTGAAACTATTTACTATCTTCCTCATCCTGATCCTCTTGACTTAAGAAGACTTGGTGCTTATTATCAAGCCCCATTAGGTGGATATGAGTGTCCTCTGCTTGTTCCTCTGATGTGGATGTTTCGGCATATTTTTCTTGAAATGGTGGTCTTATTTCCGGATCATTGTTGGCTTTGCTGCCACTAGGGTTTTGGTTCCTCCTAAAGTTTGGATTCCTGTTAGGGTTGTTTGGTGGTGCTTCCCATGAAGATTTTCTTTCCACAGATTCTACCCTGTCACCTAACCTTTTCATACTAGAAATTATTGCATCCAATTTCTGGTCTAAGGTTGAGGGTTCTTCCTTAAAGGCAACTCTCTTTTCTATTTTAGCCCTATTCCTCTTAGCAATCAGGTTTGCTTCAACTGTTACAGCAACTCTCTGAGCTTCTTCGAGGGTTTGAGGGGCTCTTTCTTTTAATTGATAGGCCATATCTGGGTCAAATCCGTCTGGGAATTTGTATAAGGCTAGATCCAGGGGAGGTCTTAGATTTTGAGGTATAGCATTGTAGACATTGTTGAACCTAGCACAGTATTCCAAAACTGTCTCTTGAGGACCTCTTCTGATCATGTCATATTCACCAAGTATATGTAAGGGGTCCTTCTTTTTCTCCCATATATTTGTGAAGGATTGGTAGAGCTCATCAGGGGTAGTGATGCTGTTTGCAGGCAGAGATCTAAACCATGTTCTCACATCCCCTGTTAAGCTTTGGACAAATATTCTCATCCTTACAGTTTCATCATCTATCTCATAATTTTCAAAATGATCTTGCATTCTCTTAGCATGCTGGATGGCGGAATAAGGGCCAGTGGAGTCAAAGTATGCTATTTTGGCCTGATAATCTTGAGGTAAAGCCACTGGATTGGCAGGTAGTTGCAGAGGTGCATACCTGGCCATATTTGCTGGATTCTGGGGATTAACTATGACAACTGGGACAAGAGGAACAATAGGTATCACAGGGGAAACGGGTATGGAGGGTATAACAGTGTGGGATACAAGAACTTGGGTAGGAGAAGAAGGGATTGGTGGGGAACTTTGAGATGTTGAAGGGGAACTAGGGGAATTAGGGGTAGAACGGAATAGGACCTTGACTGGAGTGGGGATTGAGTTAGGAAGCTCTGGCTGTGGCCTGATGTCAGCAAGTTGATCTTGTATTTGCTGGTTCCTAACAAATTTGGGGATTGTATTGGGATTTTCAAAGATAGTGGGAGGATTGGGGTCAGGATTTGTCCTTGTGTACCGGAGATTCTTCTTGGGAGCCAGCTTCTGAGCTAGTCCTTTTAAGTTTTTATGAAGGCTTTGTATAGCAAGGACTGGACAGGAGCTTTAAAGACTCTGTGTATCTGTATGGGGTGAAAGGAGATCTGAGTCAGCTCTACCTTAAGCCTACAGATTTTTTTATGGGAGCAGCTTAAAGGTGTCTTGACTAATATTCAGATTCTGAGTGTGATTTCTTGGTAGATGTATAGACCTTCAGCTCCTGAAGTCCCCAGCGGAGTCGCCATTATGTTAACACCCAGGTTGTTCTCTTTGACTCCTAAGAGAATACGGCCGGGGTAACCACTAACCAATCTTTGGGCTACAGCTTCTAG
>APFE031576004.1:17522-40495 GCA_000404065.3 Pinus taeda | reverse complement strand
TAGATCTTCTTAATGTTGTACCATCAACTTCCTGAGAAGTATGTGGTTCAACTTGTTGTTCAAAAGTTCTTGGCAACTCTTGAACTCCTTGATCTACTGGAATATCGTCAGCAGCTTGTGGAACTTCAACAATTGGTTGTTCAACACCAGTTTATACTTGAGGGGTGCTATGAACAATAACCAATCTACCATTGGAGGTAAGGTTGAAACTCTGAATGATCCTTCTCAGAAACTATGTTCCTGGTTTGATCGCTCCCACTGACCAAGTCATTTTCAAGAAAATTTGCATTTCTTGATTCCACAATCCTAGTGCTGTGAGATGGACAATAAAATCTGTAACCTTTAGACCTTTCAGCATATCCAATGAAATACCCACTAATGGTCCTTGGGTCCAGCTTCTTCTCTTGTGGATTAAAAATTCTCACTTCAGACGGGCATCCCCAAACACGCATATGTCGCAAACTCGGTTTCCAACCTTTCCATAATTCAAATGGCATTTTAGGAACCACCTTAGTTGGAACTCGGTTTAATATATACACTGCTGTCTTAAGTGCTTCAGTCCATAAGGATTTAGGAATATTGGAGCTGCTAAGCATACTCCGCACCATGTCCAATAAAGTTCGGTTTCTTCTTTCTGCTACACCATTCTGGTCGGGTGAACCAGGCATGGTGTATTGGGCAACAATCCCATGCTCTTGAAGAAATTTAGCAAATGGCCCAGGTGCTTGTCCATCTTCTGTGTATCTACCATAATATTCTCCACCTCTATCTGATCTCACGATCTTAATTTTCTTGTCGCATTGTTTCTCTACTTCAGCCTTAAAGATCTTAAAGGCATCTAATGCTTCGCTCTTTTTATGAAGCATGTAGAGATACATATATCATGAGTAATCATCTATGAAGGAGATGAAGTATCTCTGACCATATGATTCCATGTAGGGACTACATATATCAGTATGTATGATTTCTAATATGTCCAAACTCCTATTGGGACCTTTCTTCGACTTGTTGGTCTTCTTTCCCTTTATGCAGTCCACACAAGTATCAAAATTAGTAAAATCCAGAGTATTAAGTACCCCTTCATTTACCAATCTTTTAATTCTTTCTATGGAGATATGACCTAGTCTTCGGTGCCATAATTTAGAGGAATCTTCTTTAATAACACACCTTTTAGTGCCAGTGTGAACATGCATTGAATAATAAGTGACATTATTTTGTAAATTATTGCAGTAAAGACCATTAGACAAAATACCATTCCCAACATAATCAGATTTATAAAATAGACTGAAAGATTTTTCTGAAAAGTTTAAGGAATATCCAAAAGGTACAAGCCTTGAAACTGAAATCAAGTTTCTAGAAAAAATTGGAACATAAAAGGTCTTTTCTAATTCTAAAACAAAGCCACTACTTAAAGTTAAATAACATGTTCCTATAGCTTCCACATGCGAGCCCATCTTGTTTCTTGATAAGATGCTTTGCTCACTTCCCAATGGTTTCCTTAGGTTTTGCAAACCCTGCAAGGAATTCGAAATGTGAATGTTGATCCAGAATCAATCCACCATGTGTTAATATTAACATTAACCATATTAGATTCATAACAAACAAATGAGATCAAATTACCTTTGTCTGCAAGCCAATTCTGAAATTTGGCGCATTCCTTCTTCATGTGTCCCTTCTTTTTACAGAAGAAACACTTGGAATCCTTCTTGATACCGGCTTGGGGAGGTACTTTACCTTTCCCTTTCCGATTGGCTTGAGATTTGCCCTTTCGATGCGTTGCCAACATTGCACTCTCTCCCAATTCCATCACCAGTCTCTCTTGCTCTTGAACACACATGGTCATGAGTTCATTAATTGACCATTTATCCTTATGTGTGTTGTATGAGATTTTGAAAGGTCCATATTGGTGCGGAAGGGTGTTCAGGATGTAGTGCACTAGGAAGGACTCTGATATATCAACCTCGAGTTTCTTCAATTGAGCCACAGTGTCCCTCATCTGCATGATGTGCTCGCGCACACCTTTCACACTGGTGAGCCTTAGGGATGAGAAATTCATGATTAGGGTGCTTGCTAGTGCCTTGTCAGAAGTGATGAATTGATCGTCAATGGCCTTCAACAAGTCTCGAACCTTTTCATGCTGATCAATGGAACCACGAATACCAGCTGAAATTTTAGTCTTAATGAACATCATGCTTAGATGATTGGATCTCTCCCATTGTTCATAAAGCGTGATGTCCGCTGCAGTGCTGGTATTAGTGAGTTCTAGTGGTTCATCTTTCCTAATAGCATAATCTATGTCCATCCACCCCAAATGAAGGAGAATCCTCTCCTTCCAAAACTTATAGTTATCTCCCTTAAATTCGGGAATGTCACAACGAATTTCAGAGAAATTTGCAGGTTGTACTACTGCATCAAAATTAAAAATCACATGCTTATGTTAAAATTTGAGGCTTAATAAAATTTCATGTTTTACCAATGTAAATCATGCTCAAACTTGAATCCAATGACATAAAAATTGCCCGTGGGCTAAATTTTTAATTCAAGCAGATTCAATTATTCATTGTTTTGAACTTTATGATAAAACTATTAATTCATAACTCCTGTGGGTAGGTTATGAAATTTTATCCTAATTAATTACATAAATATAATAAAAATTCCTGTGGGATAAAATTTATTACATTTTTTCTAATTAATTACAATTTAATGTCTAAATAATCTTTATGTGATCTAACTAATCAAAATATATAATTTTATTTAATTAAAGATGCTGTCGCTATTCTCTAATTAATTAAAATTATATGGATCACTAGACATTATTTTTACATAAATGGCATAAACAAAAATTCAACCAGTAAAAATAATGTTTACTGAAAGGAGCAAGTCAAATTGACATTTTAAATAAACTCCATATAATGTAAATGACTGCCATAAATGTCGGCATTACGGTAAACAACAATAATAATTCTTCAAAAAATCAAAATTAAAGTTAAAGCAGTCAGCATTACCGTAATTGACTGCAAATCGGTTGTTCAATTTATAAACAAAACCTGGAGATTCACTGAAGCAACGTTGATCTACTTTGCACTTGCATAGCAAATGCAGTTCGAAGGCTAGCTAGCTTGACTTCAGGCTCTGTCCTTAAGTTTATAAAACAAACAAAAAATAGACCAGCAAACAAGCTATTTTACTCACAAGATAAATAAAATTAAAATTAAATTTTAACAATGCTAAATCTGAAATTCATGCGGAATAAACATAGAATCAGAAACTCAATGCCCGAATGAGAAATAAACCATTTATGTGCCAAGAATATCTTCATGCAAAAATGCTATATGATGATAACGAAAACAAATCCGCTAGTCACACCCAAAAAATCCATAGAGACAGAGCTAAATGGTAATCAGAATCTAGCGGGCATCTATATCGTCAAAAACTTCGTTGCACATCCTTGGCATTCAGTGCGTTTCAGCACATGGCCAATGGATGAAACCACGAAAATCCATCGAAGTTTTGAACCCGCTAGGTTTTTTAATGTTTGAAACTATCGGGTTTTGAATTTTGGCAATGCTTTCTATTGTGCTCCGACAACGGGCATCTTGCTGGTATACACTAAACCAGAGTTTTGAAAATTAAATGCTGCCGAACAATACATCTACTTTATATTTGTTAATGTTTTTGGCTGGTTGTTTTAAAGATGAAACTTTTCCTCTTTTTTATTACCCGATTATTTAAATAGCTCGTCTAAATATTAAATGTTCCCATGGTCACCTCCTTAATATGATTTTTAATTCTCATCATCATTTATTTTATAACCAAAAATTAAATATTCTCTTTCACGTTTCCACCTTTTTGTGTTTGGTCGTTCATGACTTTGGTGGACTGTGAGAGCCATAAAGGTAAAGCCGGAATGTGGTGACAAAATATCACATAGACTGCCCTAAAAATCAGTGATTTGCATGGTATAGAGAGAGAAAGCGATTGGAAAATGAGCTGCCTGTTAGTCCAGAGCTCCTTTTGACTCAGTCATTGGCTAATGTCGCCATCGGAGCTGAATTGCGTAGCGGTTACAGAGATGAATTCATGCTAAGGAGAAATCTAAAGTCTGCTATAGATAGAGGATGCCTCTTTTTTTTTTTTTACTACAGGGGCAATTCAAAAGCTAGTTAATTGCTCAAATTGCAGCAAAAGACTCTAGCCATTTTCATTATCATAATTTTGGTAAGCAGAACAAAGACAAGGCAGAGATAAATATAGCTGCTCTGATACCAATGTTAAATTTATAAAACAATGATTCTATATGCGGAAAAAACTTAAAGAATCGTAAAACTGTAATGAAGGTTTAATGCCCAGAATCAATTACCTCCAGCCATTGAAAACGCTCTTGCTACAAACCACAGTCCACTTGCTTTCTTTACTGAAAACAATGCTCCAGCTTCAATCCAAGTAAAAGAAAAGAATACAGAAAGTCTGAAGGCACTTCCAAGCTCTGCTCTCTCAGCTAGATGGTGTAAAAACTGAAGGGGATTGAGATGCTAGCTTGGGGACCAAACAGATGAATTTATAGCCAAGCTTCCATCAAGCTTCTAATGGCTATGTGTCAGGTGTTCCACAAATCAAGGTAGAGAACTCCATATGGAGTAATGGACCACTTCAGAAGCTCCCAACAAGAAAATTAATTAACTGCAGTTGATTTCCTTAATTTAAGGAAATTACTGCAGTTGGTTTCTAGAAATTAAGGAAAGACTGCAATTTACTGCCATAATTGTAGGCAGCAATTGGAAAAACTTTAATGGAGCTTAACACATTTTCCTTTTGATTTCCCCAATAAAGACATGACAACATCCTCCAGACTCGTTTGAAAAACAAGACATAGCTTTAGAAATTTTGCCTGGATTTAAAAATCCTGTAGGTGGAACCCGGAACACTTGAATGGAACAAGTTAACATAGTAAAGACATCCCTTCTAGAAGAGGCTCTCCTGAGATTGTTTCCACTCTCCCTCCTGAAATTGTTTCCATTGTCACTAGCGGTTCTTCTTGCGAATTTTATTGAACTTGTTGGCCTGTTTCAAATAAACAGAAAAAGTTGTTACCATTATCATCCTCACTGTTGATATGAAGAGGTCCTCCATTTGTTTAACTGGTTATGAGTACACCACCTAACATTAATAGTTTTTTTTATAATTTGTCAGCAACATCAATTCTTCTTCCGATGATAACGTTTTTTCTTTTCATTAAATTGACTTTATACATGAAAAATATGAAGTTTTCCAAAATTTTTATTTTATTTTTTTAAATATAAATTTTCCTCGTTTTACTTTGAAAATCATTTCTTAATTTTTAAGATTTGTTTTTAAATAGATCACTCCATAGTGTGCTGTAGAATTGACCTCGACGTGATTAATGAGCTGATCACGTGTTGTGCAGGAAGGACTTCAAAGCATATGCCGAAGTTTGCTTTAGAAAATTTGGTGACAGGGTCAACTATTGGACCACTTTAACGAAGCAAATGAGTTTCCTTTCATGGGTTATGACCATAGTTACCAAATATGTCCAGATCGGTGAAAAAAATAAGGAAATTCATGAGTTCATTCGTATTTCGAATAGTTCGATAAAAATTTGATCCGGTTCATATTCGCTTCATACGGTGAGAGTGTGCATTTCTAATCAGACTCATCTTATTATTCCTGGGACTATTGTTTTTGCACATTAGTAAGTATTATTACTTACTATTGAACCACATCATAATGTGAGAGTGTGCATTCTTAATTAGACAAATCCTATTATTTCTTGGACTATTTTTTGCAGATTAGTATTACTTACTATTTTCTTGGACTATTTTTTTTTTTCGCTAGAACGGTTATGTTTTATTGATAAAATTCAGGTTGAGTGAAGCCTAATCAACCATTACAATCCGCAGATTTTACATGGGCACCTTTTCCTATTAGGGAATAATTTCCATATTTAAAGCACCTGCATTTATGCTGATCGTTCCATTTTGTAAAGTACATCCTATATTTGCCAATCTGTTCGCTTCCTTGTTTAATTCTCTGAGTATGTGGATAATTTAACCGAGGAGAAGTCCTTCAGAATTCTACTCACTCTTGAGAGATGTTTGTTTAGCGCTGGATCCTTGAGCCCTTTCTTGCTTATTATTGACTTTATTAACAATTCTGAATCTCCAAAGATTAGGATTTCGCTTGGATTTTCTTTTATGGTCAATTGACAAGCTTTTAAAAGGCTGAGAGCTTCAACCTGGTTGTTGGTTTTCAGTCCAAGTCCGCAACTGAAGTCATCTTTTTCCCTGTTCAGATAGAAGATCACCCCTCCTGCTCCTGACCTACCTGGATTTCCTTTTGAGGCACCATCGAAGAAGATAGTGCACTTGCCCTGGGATTTCCACCACTGTTGAAATCTGTCCACAGGATCTCGAATCTTCCATCTTTCCTTATGAAATGGCCATGTGATTGCTGGAGGTTTGATCTTGCAGGAGAAGGCATCCAGCCATGCCCTTTCTTCTCTTCAGAGGGAGTTATCATCTTTGACTGAAGAATGGTTCAGAGTTTCTAAAAGGAGTTTCTTTACCTGGTCTGCCACTTTTTCTGCAGGTGTTTCATTGTGGTTGAAGATGATTTCATTCCGAGCTAGCCATAACTTCCAGCATACATATTTAGGGGCAGCAATCCACACCTTGTGCCATAGAGATTTGCCAGCAATATTGTGAGGATAACTGGCTTTCCAAGTGGAGAACATATCTGCAATCAAACATTGTGTTGGGGGTCTCACATTCAGTCCGGTCAGGAAGATAGACCAGGGCTTCTTTGCATACTCATAATCAATAAACATGTGTTCTGAGGTTTCCAATACGTTTTTGCAAAGAGCACATCGGTGAGGACCTGTTATGTTCCTTTTGCACAGGTTTTCTCTAGTCAAGATTTTGTTATGAAACAGAGTCCAAAAGAAGAAATTGATCATAGGGATGTTGAAACTGTCCCAGACCTGTTTCCACACTAATTTCGGATGTGGCGAAACCTTTTTGCTTTGCATCTGTAAATGTCCTTGTCTTGCTGTGTACACTCCCGTCTTACCCCATCCCCAGGAATCTTCATCGTCTTTATGTACTGGAGAAAAATATGAAATTGCATCTATAAGGGCATTTAACTGGGGATTTAGATGCGCTGGTACTTTAGTAAAATTCCAGCGCTGCCATTTTCCTTTACTATCCCAACCTGAAATATCCTCAATTTTCCGAATTCCTTTTGTGTGTAACCAAACTCTTAGCTCTGAGATTTCATTGTTTTCTGTTAGAGGGGGATGACCCATGACTCTGTCTCTCCATAGCAGTGCATTTTTGCCATTCCCGGGGATTCTATACAGGTGAGATTTGAAAAATTCGATGCCTTTGCTGCACAGCTTCCAAGCCTGCGTTCCTTTTGGGACTTTCTCTGGAATGAAAGATTTAGTTGACTGGTTTTTGAGGTATTTAAGCTTTAATATCTCACTGACTGGGTGATTAGGCTCAACGAAAAGCTGCCACAGTAATTTGTAGCCCAAAGCTAAGTTTGCTTGCAGGGGATCTCGGATTTTAAGGTCGCCTTCCTCTAATGGTCATTTCGCTGTTTCCTAGTTTATTAAGTGAAATATGTTGATATTTCCACGTCCTCCATTCCACAGAAAATTGCGCATGAGACTGGAGATTTTATCTGAGATTTGTTTTGGAGCCATCATTAAGGAAGCCTGGAATGTTGGCAGTGTCGAAAGGACCGATCTGATGAGTGTGAGTTTGCCTCCTGTGGTGAGCCAAAAGCCATCCCATGCAACAATCTTTTTTTTGAATTTCGAGATCACCTCCTCCCACAAATGGTTTATGTTGGATCCCATTGTTATTGGAAGGCCCATATATTTTATTTTATCCCAATCTGCATGTCCATTAAAGCCTAGATCGTTGACTATTCTATCAATTGCGTGTTTCTCTGTGTTCCATCCATAAACAATGCTTTTCCTTTCACTGATTAATGCTCTAGAGATGTTGCATAATTTTTTAAGAATGGTTTTGAAGGAGTTAGCTATTCTTGGAGAAGCGCCCCCTCTTTGGTTGATAAATTCCATACCCTTGACCTAGTCAGGGTCCACTTGGGTTCTTTGTGGTTCCACAACTCTAGAACTCAAATTTCTCAAGGATTACATAGAATCCATTTCTCGACAAGGATTAATAGGTCTAGGAAGCCCCTTATCAAGGTATATCCTCCAAACCTAGGCTCAAGTATCCTCTTAGCCTTTCCTAGAGAGCACATTACCTTGATTTTTAAGCAAAGCAAAGAATTTAATTGAGTCTTTCTTGTGAATAGGCTTTAGAATCACCAAATCTTGTCATTGACCCATTATTTATTGTGATTCCTCTCATACGGGACTCCTCCCATCGATGAAAGTCTGTAAAGAGCAGGGAGTCTTAGTTGAGGTGACAATGGGCTAGTGCTCCATTATTTCCCCTTGACCTAGTAGTTGCTATTTAGGATCCCCTCTTAGGACCCCTGGTAGTTTGTGCGATAACAATATTCATGTGGAATATAACCTATTTAAAGGGGGGAATTAAAACAACCTAGATCCATCTTAACTTTGGATCTACCAAGCGTTGAGAGGGATCAAATCCCTTGAGATTCAAACCTCTTTTAGAGTGAAAAGAGATTTGATCCCTCTCATCACTTGGTTGATTCAGAGTTAAAATGGATCTAGGCTAGTTATATATGCTAATTTTTTAATTTTTATTTATTTTTTAAGACACACTTTAATTATATAAATTTATAAACATTTATAATAGAAGTGTAATAATTTAATACATAAAGGAAACATGTGTAAAATAATAATAATAATAAATAGAATGTTGTAATTCATCGAACAATAATAACCACAAGATGGATGACAAAGATGGCAATGGCTAGGGTTTTTCAGGTTTTTGGATTTCCTTGCGCCGTTGGCGAGTTTTAGGTCGTTGAATCAATCCCAGTGTTATTGCCATGGCAAGGTGAAAGGATACAAGGCTCTCCAAATCCCAAAGATTGGCTTTTCTCATTTTCGCTGATAAAAGGGGGGTTTCCTTCATAGGCTATGTTGTTCGATGGACCGTTGAAGGCATTAACGGGAGGATTCATTGTTGGTATTGACTTCATGTGTTGGTATCTAAAACAATCCTTTCATCTGCAGTGTCTATATCTTCTGCTTTCAATATAAATGCAAGGTGGTCATGTTCAAAGGTCTAGGAGCTTTTAATAGTGGGCCTCCTTCTGACCCTCGTTCCCTACTTTTTATTTCTATTTGTTTCTTCCAACTTCAGAACTATTGCGATTAGGTAGGCATTTCCTTCTTGGCACTCCTTGGTTGTCTCAAAATACGGGGCTCCTTTTTTTCAGCCATAGTTTGAGACCCCATTTTTTTAGATCGAGAATAATATGAAGGCAATGTTCCATATTTTTATTAAAATTCCCAATGAGAAGTCCGCGGTGGTTTGGGTAAGAGATTCATTTTTTGTCTCTTCCCTCAAACAAATTATTCATGGAAAAGATGGAATTCCCTCACACTTTCAATGTCTGCAATTTGAAGGCAAGGTTCTACATGACACTCTACAACTAAAAGACTATTGTATTTCTAAAAACTCAACCATCATTTTGAACACAAGGTTGAGAGGGGGTGCTAATGGAGCCAAGGCTTCAAATGGACCCTCTGTATCCTTCAAAGGAGTAGTTCAAGGGAATATCTCCCACCTATAGATCAGAACCAGATCATTCCATGCCCCTACATCGTTGAAAAAATGGAGAAAGCACCTTCCATGGAAATAAAATTCCCTGTGGTATCTTCTCTTTTCTTTGTTCTACAATCCAAAGAAATCATTTGTAGACTTAATAGCTTCTGGCCTAAACCTGAAGCTTTATTTATGTGGATCTTCTCCACATGGAATCTGAACAATGACATACACATTTGCTTAAAGGACTTTTTTATAGTTGAATTTGAAACACAAAAGGATTCAGATTTTGTTCTCAATGAAAGACCTTGGTTCTAGGGTAGAGTTAGGTTTTTCATCACTCCATGGTTCCTTGAGTTTAATGCCATCGTGGTCTCAACTATGTCGATTTGGGTGAGGCTCCCAAACCTCCCCCTCCCTTTTTGGCATCATAAAGTCCTTGAATAAATAGAAAACACTTCGAGAAAATTAAAAAAAATAGATATGGGAAGAAAAAATAAGAGACTCTTTACATTTTCTAAAATATGTGTGGAGATTGATCTTAGCAAAGGGCTCCTAGAGCATATAAATTTTAAACACCACAACTTCCATTGGTATCAGGTCATAGATTACGAGAACACAACATTCTGATGCTGTGTATGTTTTCAAACTTGACATTTACATAATTCATGTCCACAAGCAAAGAAGAAGCTAAAGAAGAAGAAGAGGCAATCTATTAGACCAAAAGGATGGCAACTCCTAGAACATCATCCTTTTGAGGATGTAGAAGAGGATAGCATGGAAAGTCAACATAAAAAAGAAGAGGTGAATGTTACGACCCAATAGGAATATAAACATATTGGGTTGTTGAGGTTTGGACAAGTATAGTCACCCCTCTTCAGTAGGGAATGGATCTAGAGGCCTCACAAAGATCGGATAGGAAAGGAGGCACAAAAAGAGGTAATGTATCAAAGAGCTCAGATTCAGACAAAAAATGGCCCTCAAATGGAACAAGATTTGGATTTGGTTCTTGTTGAACCAAATTTTGATGGGTGGCATAGAGTACAAAAAATGAAAGGAAAAAAAGAAAAGACAAATGCTTGTTCTCAGTCATAGCTTTCTTTCCTTTTTTGTTTTTATTTCATGGCTTATGCTCTAGGGTTCACAATCTTTTTGTGAAACTTCTTATGCTACTTCCTCTGCTTTTTTGCTTTGACATCCATACACACTTTGTGTGTCTACAAAATTGAATTTTTATATCATTAATAAAAACTATGACTTTTTGCTATGTTAATAATAACAATAATAATAATCTTTAAATTTTGCAAATGTTAAGTGAAGTAGTATTATTTTGAACTCTTATATTTTATTGATATAAATATATATGTGTGTGTGTGTGTGTGTGTTAATTTTTTATTTGTACTATACACACTTCAATTATATAAATTTATATATTTATAAATAGTTAATAATAGAAGTGTAATATTTCAATAAAATATAAGAGTTCAAAATTATACCAGTTCGCTCAACATTTCTCATGTCAGGTTGAGGGAGAAGGCTAACATTTTGTGATGGGTTCACACTTCTCAATGGGAATACATTGTTAAGACAAGTTGTTTATTTATCATGATAGACAAAGAGCTAGGAGTATTACATTGGTGTGCAAGAAGTTGCAGAGGCTAAAATGTCTAGCGAAATCCAAACTTTTTCAATGATGTATCTTGGAAAATAGGCTTCATACGGATGAGTATTTAAAAAAAAAAGAAGTTTCTCAAGGTTGAGTTGGTGCCCTCTTTGTAAAGTCAGCGAGGAAACAATTGAACATCTATTTTTGGTATGCCCTTTTACTCGTGTTATTTGGAATATTGTTTGCATTTCTATATCAGTTGATTTCTTATGGCAGGGAATATCTTACATAGAAGCCTAACAATCTTGGTGGGAATAGGCACATCTAAAGAAGCTTAGAAATCTCCCACCCATTTTCTATTGGGGGATATGGATAGCTCGAAATAATGTCATTTTCCAGGATAAAGTAACAAAACCCAAAAGAGTGACAACTCATTCCATGACCATATATGATTTGATCTAGGATGAAGGCATTGGTCACAGGCCTCAAAACATTTCTTCTAAAGAATGGATTAATCTCATCCCTAGGCTTATTTTGATGGTGCTTTAGGTTGGGGGCGAGTGCGAGGGAGGAGAAATTATTTACTTAAATGAAAATCATTTTTCAAGCTTCAAAGTGGCTTGGGTCGTGGCTCAAATAATTATGCAAAATTGTTCAGTCTAAAGCTTAGATTATTATTTGCTATTTAGATCTTTTGTGATTATTTAATAGGTATTAATTAGTTTAATGAAGTTTCTAAGTGTCACATGCATACACTCATTTCCATCCTTGAGGAGGTCTTGTAGTTGAAGAGAAGTTTTGATCAAATTTCTTATTATCATATTTACATGGAGAGGAATTCCATTGTTGATGACCTTTCTGAAGCAGATGCACAACAAACACTGGGCATATGGAAGATCTCGTAATAGGTCAGTGACACATTTTATGAGTTCTATCACAGGCCTTTCATAGAAGGTCTGCAAGTGGAATATGCACAGGATTGAGGACCACATCTCTCTACTCACAGTTCTTTATGGCACTTTTTGTTAGATCTTCTCTCCTAGATGACAATAGGCTATATTTGTTATGGTTATGTTTATATGTTTTTATGTTGATTAAAAACATTGATGCTAATATGAAAAGGGCTTCTTAGGCGTGTTTTTTGTATTTATCTTTGATGGATGGATGGGGCAAAAAAAACGTTTTTTGAATGCACTCAGTGCATCTGCAAAACGTAATTTTCAAACTTTTCAACAAAAATTACGGGTTTTCCTTGGGATAAAAAATAAACTATAAAAGTTAAATATATAAAAGAAACTTATGTAAATTTTAAAAATATATTATTTTTTAAACTTTGTTACCTTTTATTATTTGAATAGATATATGATAATTTTTGTATTTATACCATACATAATTAAATTATATAAATTTATATATTTATAAGTATAATGTTTCAATAAATATATATATTACAATTTTTTTTTTTTTTTTTGTTTATTTATTATTTATTATTTTAAATATATGTGTTAGGTTTTTTTATTTACCTACACACTTAAATTATATAAATTTATATATTTATAAACAATCATAATGAAGTATAATATTTCAATTAAAAAAACAAGTGTGTAATATGTAGCGTTGTTACTTAGTAGCTGCCTCTTATGAAAAAAATAGAGAACCCTTCTTGGGTGAATGTGATCATATAACTTAGTTATATTAAGTGCATGGTTTAAACACCACAACCTTGGTGGAGGAGGAATCAAATTGCTAATAATCTATTGGTACATGATAACATAGTTTTATGAAAAAATGGTCAACGACAGTTAAATAATTGAACTATTATTCATTCTATGGATGAGCTCCCATCTACCGAAAAACATAGGTGTGAACCGTTATACTCGCTAGATGTATAGAAAAGTCGTCTAGATATGGAATATATCTAGAGTTAGATTTACAAAATGACTTCCTTAATTGATTTTGAAATTCATTATCACTTAATTTTTACAAACAAATAAAACAATTTAGCTACTACACTGCTAAGGTATTAATGCTTATTGCAAATATACTTTTGGTGTATGTCTTCCATTCTCATGAATCAAGAGAACAAGAAATTAGAGTTTGAATTATCTTGGAGCTATGTGTTGATTTCATGATGTTAAAAACAATGGGAAACCAATTCAGAATATCAATACCTTCAAAGGTAAGAAGCACTTTATGGAAGCACCATGTACCAGAAATGAACAAGTCTCTTCAATATAGCTAGTTTTCTATAGATGACCATTAAAGAGAATCGAATTTCCTAGGAATCCACCATGAGAATCATCAAAACTAGAAGGATTTTTGAATCATGTCACTACATATAATTATTACAGATCCTTAGTTGATCTAAAATTAAAATTGAAGGTTTTTTGTAAAGTTTTACAAGCTAGTTTATGCATTATGGACAATGGATTGATATTGCAAAAACACACAAACTAAGTTAAATTTTGCATGTTTTAACAGTTAAAAATGTACAATAAGCAACATCACAAAAAAATAATTTGATGACGAAGTTCACCCCTCTTGGGCTATGTCTCTGGGTCCAGCTTTTAATGGTGTCCCTTTATAATATATTCTCAAATTTCAAATTACATCAATATACAGTGCTCAAATTGCAAAAATAACATTGTCGTTTTGTCCAGAACACCCAAAAACCCCCGCGAAGGCTCTTCTTCGGCTCAAAAAGTTTAAAAATGGCCAAGTTAGGTTTTCTGGTAACTGTTTTGCAAATTCATCCTCCTTGCAAAATTGTCAACCAAACTACTCTTTGGTGGACTAGTTCAGTCAGTCAGTCACATGGCACATATATGACCTTGGGGCATGGGCCATAGACCACGCGCCTCTGAGCCCCGCTCCTGGTCATCCGACAGTTAATGTAATCATGATATGGTGTGTGTGCAAGGTTCCATGTGCCCCGCCCATATTGAACTCCCTTAGTACGTTGTGTTATATAATGAAACCAGGGGCTAGGGCATGGGCAAAGTGCCATACACCTTGCCCCTCTTGTTCACTGCCTATGGTCACATAACTGCCATATTTTCTAGGGTTGGGCCGCCCAAACTCCCCCCCAAACCTCTAATACATTAAGACTTAAATATAAGCCCGCCACCTCTATTTACCAAGGAACACGAGTGGTGCACTGGTAGAACAATTTGTTTGTTTCTATGTGGTTGGAAGTTCAAATCCCAGGGAGGTCCATCCAGCCCATAACCAAAGTTTTGGTGCGAAAAACCAAGACATGTGGAAACCTCTTATAGGGCCGCATGGTGCCCTCTGGTTGGCCCATATGGCGACTTATGATTAGTCCATCGCAAGAACCTTTCAACCAACCACTGTGTGCCATGTGCGCTTCTATCATTGGTCCAACCTATTAGTCATACATCCTGGTCAGCTGATGATGTCAACATGATGTCATCATACAGAGTTCCACGTGGTAGTCATACATTGCTCGGTCAACCCTGGAAGTTAACTTTTTTTGTTGTCAAAAACTTCAGAATGCGATAACTTCCTCATACGATGTCAGATTGAGGCGATTCAAGCATGGTTGGAATCATAATGAAGAGATCTATAATTTTGTACTAGTTTTGAGAGAATTTGAGCACTTTCATTTTGAGTATATTTTTGACCCCCTAGAACATTCCTCCCCACTCGAATCTTTTGGACCAATAAAATTATGTTTTTACTCAGCAAGTGAGTGAGGGTATAACTCCCTCACTTTCTCGATCTCAATCCACCTTGCTTTACTTGGATTGGTACCTTTGAGCCCTAGTTGAAGATACTTCACTTTGCATCTATGTGAAGTTCTTATCCTCCCATCAAGAATTGAGTCTTCTTGCAACTCATTTAAATATTCAAGAGCAAAATCTTCTATAGATGGAATCTGAACATTCTCTTCTTGATAATCAATCATTGGAGGCTCATACAATCTCAAGTTTTCCACATTCATAATAGAATAAATTTGCATGTAAGGTGGCAAATATAATCGGAAATCATTGTTACCAATTTTCTCTAATACTTTGAAAGGACCATGTCTGATTGACTTGAGATTTTTACCTTCACCTTGTAGTCTTTCCTTGTTTATATACCAACAAACTTGATCTCCCACTTGGAAATCATGATCGAATCGTTGCTTATCATGTCTTACTTTGTACTTGGATTTTCTTTTCTTTAATTGTTCTTATACCCTTTTATGCACTAATTGAATTTGATCAATGAAATGCTTGGATTTGTCCACATCACTATGTCCATATGTTGCAATATCTTTACCAAAGATTAAATCCAAAGGAGACTTTGGCAAATAACCTAAACAAGATTTAAGTGGAGATACTAATGTAGATGAATGCTTTGTATTATTGTAAGCATGTAAGATGTATTGCAAATGCTCGTCCCAAAGTTTAGGATGCTTACCACAATATCCTCGAAGGAGATGCACTACTATTTTATTCACTACTTCTATATGGTCTTCTGTTTGTGGATGAAATGCGGTGTTCTTCTTCAACTTTGTGTCCATGAGTTCCCAAAAACTTGACCACAACTTCTCGACAAATCATGAATCTCGATCAGGATTAATGGAAGCGAGTAACCCAAAGTGAACCCATCAAATTTAGAAGAACATCTTTGCAGTTTTTTTAGTTGTAACATGTTTCTTAAATGGCATCAACACACACATTTTCCTGAAATGATCCACAACAACGTATAGATAATCACGACCTTTCCTAAACATTGGTAGACCCCCGACAAAATACATTTAAATACTTTCCCAAGGATGAGAAGGAATAAGAAGTGTAGTGTACAAAGCCAATTTCCTATTACTTAGCTTGCTAGTAGCACACATGGAACATCCTTTCACATATCTTGGTAAAATTTCATTCACGAAAGGCCAATAACAATACTTATGAATTTGAGAAACTGTTTTTCCTACACCAAAGTGGCCAGTAGTAAGAGAAGTGTGAGCTTCCCTTATGACATTGACTCTTTCACCCCGTGGAACACATAACTTGACAAGTTGATAGAACAACTTGTTATGAACATGATAATCCAACTCTTCAAAATGATTGCCTTGACTCAAAGTTGCATAAACATATTTAAAATATTCATCTTAAGAATATTGTTCAATATAACTTTCATGCATGATTGAGTTATGATTAAGAATAATAGATGCATTAATAATAGGCCTTGACAACATATCTACAACTTTGTTGTATATACCTTTCTTATACTGGATTACCAAATGAAATTGTTGTAGGAATCTCATCCACTTGAAATGTCTATTTGAAATATTTCAAAGGTTGGTGTTCAATATGAAGAATCGTTTCTTTACCTATCAAATAATGCTTCCATTTCTTCATGCTTTGTACCAAAGCATACAACTCTTTATCATAAGTTGGATAGTGTAACCGCCTCCTCCCACATTTACCCACTTTCACAGGTTTTCCCAGGGTAAACATAAGCTGAGGGCCACTATGATAAGACCCAACCTCCTATATGACCTTAAGGAAATGGAGTCGACAACTTAAAACCTTACCTACTTCCCTTATGTGTTACAAGACCTCTAAGTACCCAACCCCTCCAGGTGTCCAACCCCTGAGGTAACTATCTTTTTTACTGACCTAGAGCCTCAGTCGCTCCCTTGGCAAGGCCTCCAAGTGACTATAAGCTTCCAGTCAGTCCCATAGGCCTGCTTCCCAATGACTATGGACTTTTCCAGTCAGTTTTGTGCCAGCGACCTTGAATTTTGGGCCAATTTTTTAGGGCTAGGACTCAGGCCTCCACCCATAACTCAATGAAACTTCCAGAAATGATATATAACATAGAAACAAAGCTTCTAAACCAAAAAATTGAACAAGAACTTGACCTGAACCCTCCCAACCAAGACATGCATTCTGTCAAACACATGGTAAACATGCAATCTACGGGTCATGAATGCATATATGAACATAGGGATCTGAAACTTATATGAGGTTTTAACAAAAAGAACCAATACATTATCACAATAGCTATCATAACACAAATTAGGTCATGCATTCATTAACCAGACATTCATTAATTAAAATGTGATAAAAGCCATAGTTAGATATGTCATATAACCATGCTTATAACTAACATATAATCAGATAGATAACAATGATAGAACAACCATTAAAACCACATAATAACAAGTATAATTACTCATCAAAGATAAGAGAAATTTAGCTCTTATTAACCATTTGCAAAAGGAAACCAAGTCAAGGACTTCCACGTACCACATGACCATATATTGGCTGAACCAAATATTTATTTCAGCCAATCACCCCAGTGCCATATTCCAAGCATAAATGTGGGACGTCATAGGATAAACCAATCCATAAAAAACCAAGGGAATCTAGAGGTTAAACTGCCTCACCCCTCACCATGTCATCATCTCACCTAAACCAGTCTCAAGATCACAAAAACAAATCGAGCTTGGTTTCCTCAGAATTTCTTCACCATCCCTTGAGAAATTTTCCTGTCTCCACCCACCTATTGAGGGTTTCCCAAAGAAAACTATCTCAACCCCCAACCCTTGGGATTTTTCTTGAGACCATCTCACCCGGATCCAAAACCTTCCGGCAATCCAAAGCTCAACCAAGAAAGAATCCCATCACACCATGACTATCCAGAAATGGAAAGGCAAGGCTAAAACCACTATTTAAACCCGACAAAATCCATGCAAATGACAACAATGAAACCAAATACACACATGCATAAGCCATGCATGCCAAAACCAGCTAGGAAATCATACATCCAACCTGTTGCCTACAAGTATAGCCATTGAAGTCGCTTGATCCAACCTTTCCTTGCCTGACCATTTCTTTCCTTGTCCTTCCTTTGCTTGCTTTCTTGCTTTATCCTCTTGGTTCTCTTCTCCTCTCTAAAACCAATTATGAAACTGAACAGACAAAAGGCTATGAACTGATCCTCAGAAGCCTTTTTATCATTGAGGCCTCTATTTTCTTCAATTTCCTGTATTTTTCCTTCAATTTCCTTCTCACATGTAACCTCTAACCTTTCACCTTCCTTTTCTCCAAATTTTCATTATTTTCATAAATAATATACTAATAATGCCTTTTTGCCTTTTCTAAGTTGTTTGCCAATGCCTTAGCCATAATACACAATAAGTGATGCCCACTAGGATATTTTACCAAACATTCAACTTGGAATAAGTGTCCCATGACATTCGTCTTATTTTGTCTTTATTTTCTTTATTACATGAAATTTTAACCCAAGTATATTACAAACCACTCCCCCTTAGGGGAACACCATCCTTGGTGTTCTATGACACATACAACCAACAAAACCACTGAAAACTGAAAGAATACTACCTATGGAGCTTTATAACCCAACTTGTTACAGTATTTATAATGAACAACCCGCTCAAAAGAAAAACCATCATGACAAACATGAAAACATGACAACCATACCGCTTATTGGAGCTTTATAACACAACTCATTGTGGTATTTACAATATAAACCATACATAAATATTTACAAATACCAAAAATCATTTGCCTCCACCAACAAATAATGAAGGATACATAACACGCATCTGATCAATGATCTCCCATGTAGCTTCTTCGGGCCTAAAGTGCTTCCATTGCACTTTAACTTGCTTGATTGCTCTGTTTTGGAGCATGAGTTGTTTCCTCTGCAATATGTACTGAGGTTCTGGCTAGAATTCTCCTTCTAGTTCCACCTATAATATAGGTTAATCAATAACACGATCAACATCCTTTACATATCTTTTAAGTAATGAAGCATGGAAAACATCATGGACTTTCACTATTGGAGACAGTGCAAGTTTGTAGGGCACTGTTCCAATCCTCTCAAGGATCTCGAGAGGCTTGCAATACTGTGGTGCCAACTTGGCATGTGATCCAATCCTCAAGGTGCTCTTCTTGGGCTTGATGAGGAAATACACATGCTCCCCAACCCGAAACACCTTAAATGCCCTATGCTGGTGTTATCACTCAGGTTGTCCCGAAGCTCTTGAAGGGATACGGCCGAGGTAACCACAAACCAATCTTTGGATTGTAGGTTCTAGCCCACTTGCAACCAGAGAGGGCTCTCTCCTAATGATTTAGCTTTGTTGATGATGATCTTAGGCTAGCTATTGGGTTCAAGGAGTTTTGATTTTTTTGTTTGGGTGGAAGAAGGTATGCTTTCAAGCAGAGAGGCAAGGGATAGTGTGATACATTTCAAACCATTGGGCATGGAGTCATGGATTAAGGCTTGCTGTTGCGTTTTCTTGGTCACAAGAGGATTATAGAGCAGGATAGCTACACATGAAACAATACCAATTGCTGAAAAGATGGGATGAAAGTCAGAGATGAAAGGCAATTAAGAATCTTTCATCAGCTAACAGAGAAGGGAGGTGAATGAATGGTGATCTAGGAGCAGTTAAGAATTCCTAACTAACATTCATATGTGAAAGAAACAGTGTAAATATGATCATTTAAGTTGCATATTCATAACTATTCCTAATGAAAACATATAGAAATCATAGAAATTGAGCATAGGGTGCTGCCAAGCAAATCCTAAACTATTCTTCCTTTCTGTAATTTTATATGGTGGAACATAGATGATAAAACAAACATGAAAAACTAAACAGAGTTAAGGGACACTTATTGAACCATGTAGAGGCACAGGAATTCCATAGTCACTCTTCAGCCAATTAAACACAACAGACAGTTTCAAAATCCATGCATTTCAATAGTCTTTGATTATAGAAGCTTTCACAATATACAGTGCGGGTCTCCACTTAGGACAGTGTCACCAATTAACCAACCAAATAACCAACCAACCAACCAACCCCTATTACATTGTTCAGGGTTGTATTTATAGGCAAAAAAAATCTGAAAATACTTATTACAACCGACCTAAATAGGTTTGCGGGAAGAAGCTTTCTAACCCTAAAACCTGTGCTAAAATTTAATGCAAGTAAATATCTATTGAGCTGTGCCAGAGGCAGCTGGATCAAAATGAGTTTAATGTGGTCCTCGGTGGCTTGATGCAGTGCTTCTGTAGTAAATGTGCCTTGGGTTTTGATCCACTGATCTTATGAGAGTTAATCTGCAATAATTGAGATTTGAGAAATTTAAGTGACTTCACCGTTTTCTTTGACTTTGAGGGAGGCTTTTAATTTTCACCTGCTTCGGGCCGCTGATACAATCTTCACTGATACACTTCGCCGCAACCTGATACTCTTTGGCATTTAATTTGTCTTCATCCTTCCTCTGATACTCTTTTGCAATTAATTTGGAACACTCTCTCTCTCTGCTTATAAGCTTGAAACTGCAAAATCGGCCTTCTTCTGCTTCTGTTTTGATAAAAATTGTAAAATCGGCTCTTTTCAGCTCTTTTTCGGCGCAAAACGGTTGCGAAATCAAAAGATTCCCTAAAGATTCCCCACTTTGGCCCATTTCCCGTAGGCGCTAATCGCGCATCGAAAGCTGCCTCAAATTTTGAATCCAGGCTTCCGAAGGCTCAATTTTGTGCTTGCGCGTTTTTTTCAGCTGCTGATGTCAGCATGACGTCAGCGGTGGGACCCTTTTGTACGGTGATGATGTCAGCATGATGACGTCAGTAGTGTGACATGGCAGTACGGTGGTGATGACGTGGTAGTACGGCAGGAGGCCGACGTAGGCAGGAAGGGGTGAGGTGGAGGCGATGTGGCAGGGTGACGCAGTGTCTATGTCACGCGAGGGGAGAGTGGTAAGTGGTTGGCGTCAGAGCGCTTTTGGTACGGAGGTGGTATTTTTCAGGGGTGGCCCGATGCAATGGGATGCCGCCAGCTGTCCCGGTGTACGACGGTAAAACTGTCGGCCATCGGGTGCTAACTAACCATCACAATGGGGCGCCCGATATGTATGAGGGTCGTCGGATCTGGGAGGGCTGATCCGATGGTGGACGGGAGGGGAAGATGGTCGGGGTTTAGTGAAACAGCACGCGCGTTAAACCATGAATTATTTGCGGCCGCGGGTGGGTTTGAACTTTAGGTTAACGATTAATATGTTTCGGTGCATTGGTTATTTATTAATAAAACATTAGTAAATCCCAAAAATGCAATGCGCGGGGGTTGGTTAATGCATTTGGAGGGGGTTTTTTGTGTTTTGGAAGGAGTCCAAACACCTCGGAGGGGAAATTTATGTAGAGATGAGGGTTCTTACTAAGATCCAGGTGAACTTAGTAATTCCCAAGGGGATATTTATGGTTATGTTTCAACCAGAGGGAGGGGATATTTACATAGGGGAATTATTAACATAGGTTTAGTAGGGGGGAGGGAAATAGATAGGGATTTACATAATAATGTCAGGAGTTAATATGAAAATGAAAAGAAAGCACTAAGTCTCAGAGATCTTAGGCTTTAAAGGGGAGATAGAACTTTGTAGAGAAAGTATGGACCCTCCTTGAGCAAAGCAGATATTTACCAAGGCAAATGATATGGAAAATGATGAAACTGAGAGATATCAAGTAGATCTTGACCTCTTTAGGGGAAGTTAGTAAATGATTTAGGGAATAATGAAGAAGGGGAAGGTTAGTCATGCCTCGCTTGAGCTCCTCCATATGAAACTGCCTGATGATTGTGACCTGAATAGATATGACACTTGAAAACATAAAATTGATCACAAATCAACATTCTGCAACCTCAAAACTACCTACCCAGCCTACTTACCTAGCACTTTTTCTTCTTTTAGTTTGGGGCACTTAGACTTGCAGACCCAACTTTTCAACTTTTTCTTTTGCATTGTCCTCCTATCTATATCTACACTTATTTCTTCCAGGGGCTCAGATTAGGCTTTTGAGCACCCTTGCTTCTCTACCTATCTAAGAATCTGCCAAGATTAAGTTGTTTGGACAGATTATTCATTCTCTATATTCTAAAACAGGAAATTGAAACCTAGGGAGACCAAGATTAAGCTGTTTGGACCTCCCTTTAGCTGAAAATTGTACAAAAATGGAATAACTCTTCAAAATTGGAATGCAGCAGTTGAACTTAGACTAGCACACTTTCATGGCCTCCTTATTTGTTGTCTGTTAGCAAATATGAAGCATTTCAGCATGCAAAGTATGACATATTTGGCCTGTAAAAATGTCAATCATGCAATATGAGTAACCTGCTGCAGCAGGAGGCTAACAGTGGCTCCACTTGGGGATGGCTTCTCCTTGTGAAAGCCAAGAACAACAGGTCAGACTGCCTTGATCTTCTGTTGTTGCTGTGCACTGAAACTTCTTAGTGCTGACTGTTAGATTGATTTGAAATTTTGGACTGAAAACAACACTTTCCCTCAACTGATTTGCTAGTGAACTGTGAAGCACTGCCTGCTTTCTTCTGCGTGCTTTAGCATCCGGACTGTTACAAAAATAAAATAAAGTGCTGATATGTACAAACATTTATGTACATAAAATAACACCGCCTATTTTTTCTCAATCAAAAGGGATCATGGTAATGTTTTAACATTCGGCCATTAACAGGGCCTTCTTTAGCTGTGCTGCCATCTAGAGATTTGAGGAAATATGTGTTATTGCCTTGCACAGCGCTGATAATGTATGGAACTTTCCAAAGAAAATCAAATTTTGCATGTTTTCCCTTGTCCTCT
>APFE031576004.1:0-17398 GCA_000404065.3 Pinus taeda | reverse complement strand
CTCTTCGTGAGTCCCACCTTAGAACTTTGCTGCCAACCCAGAAATCCTCTGCTTTAGCTTTCTTATCAAACATCTTTTTGAGCTTCTCTTACAACATTTGAGCTCTATCATACACTTGCTCTCTGGTTTGCTGAAGATGAATGGTTTGATTAACTCTTCTCTGCATGTCATTTGATTCAGCCTGAATCTCCTGTAACAGTTTGATAGTAGGAATTCCCAAAGATGAAGGAAATCTAGCTTCCATGCCATATACTAGCTCATAAGGGCTCATCCCAATGGATTTCTTGGTTGAAAGTTTGTCTGCCCACAGAGCATTTGTGATTTTCCTCTGCCAGTTCTTTTTGTTTTCCTCTAGCAGTTTCTTTATGATGTTGATGAGGCTTTTGTTGGATGATTCAGCCAAGCCATTACCTTGAGGGTAGTAAGCTGGAGTGGCCCAAGGTAATGTGGAATTTATGGCAGAAGTTGATCATCTTTAGGATTTGCTTGGCAGCACCCTATGCTCAATTTCTGTGATTTCTACATGTTTTCATCAGGAATAGTTATGAATATGCATACTTAAATGATCATATTTACACTGTTTCTTTCACATATGAATGTTAGTTAGGAATTCTTAACTTCTCCTAGATCACCATTCATTCACCTCCCTTCTCTGTTAGCTGATGAAAGATTCTTAATTGCCTTTCATCTCTGGCTTTCATCCCATCTTTTTAGCAATTGGTATTGTTTCATGTGTAGCTATCCTGCTCTATAATCCTCTTGTGACCAAGAAAACGCAACAGCAAGCCTTAATCCATGACTCCATGCCCAATGGTTTGAAATGTATCACACTATCCCTTGCCTCTCTGCTTGAAAGCATACCTTCTTCCACCCAAACAAAAAAATCAAAACCCCTTGAACCCAATAGCTAGCCTAAGATCATCATCAACAAAGCTAAATCATTAGGAGAGAGCCCTCTCTGATTGCAGGTGGGCTAGAACCTGCAATCCAAAGATTGGTTTGTGGTTACCTCGGCCATATCCCTTCAAGAGCTTCGGGACAACCTGAGTGATAACAGCTGGTATGCACAAATCTTCTGTTGGTCTTGTGTTGGATTTAGATTCTTCTTTATAACTTGCATTTCAAGTTCCATTTATGCCACCATATCCGGTTCAATAAGTACCCTCATCATTGGATTACTCTAGATGATAGGAGTATTACAACTCCGCCCATATAGTGCCTCAAATGGACTCATCCTTAGTGAATCCTGATAAATATTATTGTAAGCAAACTTTACCAATGGAAGGTACTCCTCCCATCTCCTCTGCTGGTGCATGGCATACATCCTCAACATATCCTTCGGAATCCTATTGACCCTCTTTGTTTGTTCATTTGTCTACAGATAATAGTCTGTACTGAAGGCCAAATCTATCCCCGAACCTACAAACGGCTCCTTCCAAAACTTGGAAGTGAAATTAGCATCTATGTTAGACACAATCTTCTTCAGAACACCATGCCACCTCACTAGCTGAATAAGTAGTCTTCACTGGAATGAAGTGAGATATCTTGCTCAACCTATCGACCACAACCATTACAGAATCATGTTGCCTTGTTGTCCTTAGAAGACTGGTAATGAAATCCATGAAAATTACCTCTGTTTTCCATTCTAGAATTTGAATAGGCTGAAGCAACCCATCTAGATGCTTACATTTTGCTTTCACCTGCTGGTAGTCCAAGCATCTAGCCACAAACTCTGCCACTTCCTTCTTCGAGTTTGATCAATAATAGAACTTCTTCACTATTGTCAATGTCTTCTGAGATCTTGGGTGACCTGAATATGGCTTGACATGAAACTCCCTCAAGATAAGCTTCTTGAGCCCATTGTCATCCGACACATAAATCTTGACCCTGAATCTCACCAAACCATTTGCCGTGAGATGATAGTCCACATCCTAATCACATGTACCCTGTTGTAATTTGTGCCTAAGCTCCCTGTACCTATCATCCTATTATCCTGCCTGTAAGATCTGATCCTATAAATCTGTCCTATATGAGCTCACTGCTATGACATGGTTCATCTGCACTCTCCTACTGAGAGCATCTACAACTCTGTTCTCCTTTCCTTTGATGTATCTGATCTCAAAGTCAAAGTCACTAAGGGTGGCCAACCATATAGCTTGCCTAGCGTTCAGGTTCGGTTGGTCAAACAAATATCTCAACCCACTGTGATCGCTCATCAATACAAACCTCCTGCTAAGAAGTTAATCCTCCACATCTTCAAGGTAAGAAAAATAACTGCCAACTCAAGATCATGAGTCACATAGTACTGCTAGTGCTCATTCAGTTTCCTAGATTCATAGCACACCACTTGTCCCTCCTACATCAAGACTCCACCAAGTCCTATTTTGAAAAGCATCTGTACACACTATGAACTCTTTATTTGGATCTACAATCCTAAGAACTAGAGCAATTACCAACAACTGCTTCAACTACTAAAAAATGGCTGCACATTCTTCTATCCATTCAAATTTCTTATCTTTTATTTGTAATGATGTAATAGGATATGCAATGCAAGAGAAGTTCTTGATGAACCTCCTATAGTAATTGGTGAGCCCTGGTATTGCACCAATAGGGCTGCAACTTCCAAAGGCTCTTAAACTTTACTTATCAACCTAGGGTTCATACAAACTTCGAGGTGACAGTTCTATATACACAATAGATGAATTCTACTTCACCATCAGCCGGGCACTGACTCTTCGTTCGGTCGAGCTACACTTACTTTTGGTTAATGAGCCATCCTTTCATAAATCGTATCATATCTAGATGATCTCTCATTTTGAGTTGAGTAGCCTCTTTGGATTGAGTCGGGTTAAAAGCACGGAACTATTTGCACCATCACCATCTTCAAATAAAGTAAGCCACCCTCAATTAGGTCACTTGATCATTAGGGCTCCAAGACCATTCCTCTACTAAACTTAAAGGATATTAACAACTGAAAGCAGAATGTAAAATCTAGTCATAGCGCAGAGAAAGTAAATGGTTTTCAATTCTAACTTGTAAATGTTGTCAACTTGTAAATGCTAATGATTCCATTCATGAAAAACATAAGAATTATGCTAACTACAGAAAGGAAACTACTCTAATTTGTAATCAATCATCTATCTATCAGGTTTGCTTGAAAACATAAGATCATCCTACCAATTCACAACTCAAGAATGCATGCATTATTGATCTAATTCACACTTGCAGATTAAGTAAGGTCCTAATTGCCAAATTCAGAATGAAAGAACTAATGTTATTCACTCTTGCAGGAAATAAAAATGAATGAAGGGAATGGCCTAGGTGGTATTTCTGGTCGTGGAATCCAAGCTGAGGGGTCAACCTACTCCTAAACTAACTTATTCTATCATTGCAGGTCAAAGCAAGGTTGCTACAGGTTGCTATAGGTGTGCTACAGGATGTTGCTACAATATTCCTGTAATGCTACAGGAAGTCCTGAAATGCTAGAGGAAGTCCTGAAATGCTATAGGAAGTTGGCCGAGAGGGTTTGGAGGGTAAGGATGATGGAACAAAGTGATGGAAATATGAACGAAGTTTGTGGGGAATGTGCGGAAGGTGACCAACACCCCTAGCCAAGCCCAACACTTCAGGAAGGCCGAATTTGGGCTAAGAGGGCTGCTTACGGTGACAAAAATAACAGAGATCAAGAACATGGGTTGGCATTCATTAGAAGAGAGTGGAGAAGTCCTATGTGGAGTTGGTGAAAATATTCCTTTCCTGCATATCCAACATGCTTGCAACATCACATGCACCTGTTCCTCTTTTCATTTGCAAAATATTACAGTTAATGGTGGAAAAGATGAATTGAATTTGGAAACTATCTAACTAATGCTAGAGCTTGGTCTATGCAATGAACTACTTCCTAATCTACAACAATCATATGTGAAGAAAGATATCAAATGTAAATCTTTCCAAGAAATCATAAACAAACTATCTAACTAAAGCTAAGAACTTGATCTATGCAATGAATTACCTTCTAAGCTACAACAATCACATGTCAAGAAAGATCCCAAATGTAAATTTTTTGAAGAAATCATAGACAAGAAATCACACATTTTTTTTGGGTTGTGATGGTGGAGTCCTCTAATCATGCTCCCGTGAGAGAGGTGAGATAGGGGTCACAGTCACAAAATTTTTGAGGAATTATACTCTACCGAACTACAAAAACTAATCAACATTCTGGGCTCAAAGAAATATAAATAAACTCTAATGAACTGCAAAAACTAATCAACATTCTAGGCTAAGAGAAATATAAATACACAAGAGGGTTGTTGGGGTTGGGCCCAAACCCAAGAGCTTTAGCCCTCTGAACTAACTCAGTGATGGGTCAAGATAAAACTTCTCATTATCATTCCAAAAATGTCAAATACATCCTCAAAATAATAGTCACAAGTGCTTAAGCTCAATGGCCTCTTAGCTACAATAAAACTTCGAATCCTAATGAGTTCCTTAACATGTTTACTTTTGCAAAAGGGTAGCTACCAACAACTCCCTATAAAATAGGGATGTTTGTATCTCTAACTCGAGAATAGGTGGATCTAGATCTTCTTTGACTTGCACTGGCTTGACTACCAATGACCTCAGCCTGCTTGGTTGCTAATGACCTTGAGTTGATGAGAGATGGAGTGGTGATCTTTTGCTTATTTGAGGATTTAAGGAAGTGGACAACCTCCTAGAATCCATCCTTGTTGTTGACTCCGAGCTCATGCACTCAAATTATCTCAAAATTGCTCCAATTCCCGCATTTAACAAACATTAGGCCACATGATACAACAACACACCTTTTACACCTCACACTAAGCATAATATAACACAACTTGTAGATAAATGTGAGAAAAAGATAATTTAATAAGCTAGACGATAACATTATGGCCCTTATGATATACCTATTGATGAGCCTCATCATCACCCCCCCACTGAAATTGTTGCTCGTCCTCTGAGCAACTCAATCATCTATGTCCATGTATTTCATGGCCTTGGTGGCTTCTCTAACATCCCAAGGTTTTGCAGATGGTGTGCCCTCCTAAGGATAGAAGCCTGCATCCTTTTCTATGTTCGTCCACTACTTCCTTTCCTCTTCTTCATTCCTTCTTTCTTGTAAACCCAACAACAAAGGTGGACTGAGCTTGAGTCCAATCCAGTTGACCTTTAATATTTACATGACCCTTTTGTACAAGGGTGTTCTTTCCAAGAGGCACATAAGAACAATAAAGGCCCTTGGAACAGGAGGTCTCATCACGAGCCGGTCTGCCCACCTTTCATTCCTTCCTGGTGAATGGCATTGACACTCATCTGGTTACCAAGCCGGCTCAATGGCCTCCATTCTCTCAAAAAGCACTTTCCTAGGCATACATAAAGGATTATGGTTCCAAAGGTGAAAAAAGCAACTTTGTCAAGGTTATGAACACCTATGGGCAATAGAGCTCCGCTGATGGTATTGAAGTCATATTACTACACATCAATAGTCATCATAAACCCTCTTCTTATATCTTTGTCTTGATCTCAAATGAGAGTGTGTTTTAAAATCCTTTCGAACCTATTACACATGAAATATTGTTTAAAAATCAATCATAATGGTTAAGTGGATAATGATCGCATAAGCACTTTTACTTACGTCAGCTGTCCTCTCCCCTATTTTTTGCATCATTTCATAGCATTTCTATATCTATTTGCGATGTTCATCATAAGCCTCAATTTCAGTAATTCGCTACTTTTGCAATCATGCCATGAATATATACGCCGTTCCTTTTTTTATTGTACAATTGTCGTCCAATACACTGCTCCTCCATTAATATGGTCGAGGGCGACCTATCATTATTTAGGGGGGCAGGCGACTTCCGAAATATGCCTATATACGTGTCAATCCTTTACTCGGAGGTACTGAAACCTCATCAAATCTTAGAGACAACAAATTTTAACGATATTAATGTTTTATATATATACACAATTTTGCTGTTCCATTGCTATTTCTGTGTTTTGTTCTGCAAATTTTAATAGAGTGCTAAGCATAGACAAAATGGGAGGCTGATCAGTGTGCAACAAACCTCAAGTGCTGATAATTTCTGACGCTGCACGAGAAATTCTGGAAAGAGCAGGATGGATCAATTACCTTACACGGCTATATCAGTCCCATGAAACTGTGGCCATTGAACTTCTGCAGAATTTGTAGGAAGATTATTCCATGGTGAGGGGAACACGAATAATGGTAACAAAGGCGATAATTGCCGAAGCATCTGGACTACTAACAGTAGGACCAGTATGGACCCAGAAAAAAGTGAGACTTTGAGATGCCATAGCCATCTTCCGGGACGAAGGTCAGAACCTTACCGTCAAAGGAAAAGGAGTCCTACCTGCAACTCTAGGAGAACCATGGGATGAATTAGCCAGAATAGTGCAAATTTATATCACATGCAATGGGAGAAAAGACGTGGTAAGACTGTGCCACCTCAAATTATTAGCAGTGTTAAGACAAAAATGTGCTGTAAATTTGCTTGCATATTTAATTTTTCTATTGCATGAGACTGCTCGGAGTATAAGGAAATCCCGTCACACAAAAACAATAGTAAGTCATCATGGTTTGATTCGGTTAATAGTCAGCCATAATCCTGCTCAATAGCAGAGTAGTTGGGAAGAACTAGTAGGGGGATTGGCCTTACCAGCCCCGAAACGAAAAAGAACTACCAGCACATAAAATAAACCGCAGAAGTGCATACAGTCCTCTAGATTGAGGAGAAGCAGGGGAATGTTTGGAAGTCTCCAAGATAACAGTAGCCATCCCTTAGAAGTATAGGGCACCGAAGATGAGAAACTCCCACAACTCGAAGGAGGGGAAAACGTGGAAGAAGAATTAGAAGAAAGCATGGAAAAGGAATCAGAGGAGGAAATTGAGCACTCCAATGAGGAAGAAATGGAGGAAGCAGAGCCACCCGTAACCTCCAGCGGAAGCTCATTACAAAACCCTTTGCAAGAAGATGAATTGGCCCAAATTTTGGCCAACATGGGTGAGTATATCTAGCCCCACAGCCCACTCAACCTCGATATTGAGGCAGGACAATCACAGGAACACTCTGATCACAGTAAGAGTACATCCAAGGAGATGAATGATGAGGATGAAGCAAAGGAAGAGGCCACTCAGGAAGTGGAAGATCAAATGAGGGCTACCTCACCTGAGAAATCTGATCAAAATAACGAGAACACTGAAGAGGTGTTCCAAGTAGAGATAAGCCAGGGCAAGGACATAGTCCAGGAAGAACAAAGCCCAGGCCTAAGAATGGAAACAACTGTTCCTTCGAAGAAGAAGACGAAAGAAATCAAGAGGCTGCGAAAGGAACAACAAAGGCTACTAAATGTAATAAAACAACTTAGACAACAAATAAGAGTCCTAAAAAGGGGGAAAACCTCAAAGAGAATCCCAAGAACAAGGGATATAACCACCCGAATGAAACCCCATAAAAAGAGGACCAAGGAACTCAAACTAAGCCCATTATCATTCAGGACCGCAAGGAACAACATGCAGCTATTACGAATGCAACAGCCCAAACATAAATTCCACCCGTGTGCGAAAAGGATGTTCAGATAGAGGCATTGTCCTCTAGTGTCACAATTAACCAAACATCTCATGAGAAGGAAACACAGAGTATAGGAATCAGATATCGAAATAAGAAAGATCTTCAGAACAAAAATGTCTTGATGGAAAATGATCCTAGGATAGTGAAACTCCAAGAGGATCTGGCACAGGCTCAGCAAACGATAGGAAAACTCACAGAAGAGATTGTTCCTAAGCAGAAATACCAAAAGTTACAGTAGAAATTTAAGAACATCAATGCATCAGAGAGCGAGGCCTTTGATAAATGTCAGAAGGCAGAGGAAAAAGTTGAAAAGGTAACAAATAAGCTAAACTCAGTCATAAGTCGAATGGATACCCTCTGTTCTCTATATATTGATGTTCTAGCATGTAGGGCACCTGCCAAAAATTATGCTGTGTTTTTATTAGAAAGGTATTTACAGTTAAAGATTAAGGCTCTCAAGGCAGGGGTATCTATAGAGTTAAAAACTATTGATGATTTCATAAATTGCTGTAAACATTATGGAGTGAAAGTCCAGTGGTTGCTATGTGAATTTTATTTGCATAATTTTGTGTTGGAGGAGGAAATGGAAAAGAATCCCAATCCCTTTGTGGATGATATCCAGTTTCAGGCATTCATCTCATTTGCTGTTAATCAGATAAAGTGGCTCAAGGCCCATAATACTTTTCAGAGACAAGAAAATAGGATGAATCTCTGGGTTAGAAGTGAACCAAAAAATCCATTGCAATTGTGGGCTAAGCATAGAAGCTTAATGAAAAAGGAGGGTGTGATCCAAATTTTGGGACCCATCCATAAAGCAATTGTCCAGAGAGGAGTAGAATACTTCCTTTCAATCAAAGACCCTACCATAGCAGCAACTAAACTCTGATGGAAGACTTCCAATCGAAATATCTAGGACAGAGAACCCTTCAATTATAAAAATTTTAAATTAGCTGTCGATCGCCTAGTTACCTATGGTAACCTCATCTTGAGAGAAGGCCCATTTTGGCTAGGTTGTATTTCGAAGCCCCATTATCTGGTATCCTCCAACATGATATAAGGCTATATACGAATTGCCTGAGGGGCAGACATGAGCCATTTTTGAAGTTTTAGCTATAAATCATGGTTTTAAACCCCTTACTGAAAACCCCTCTCCAACCTACTCTCTAACTGCTTTGCACATAAACTACATGGTTTTCACAAGGGCATGAAAAAGGGTAAGCAAGGGGGTGTGGTGAGCAAAGGAAAAGGTATGATTCTGTCATTCATTTCTTTATATTTCCCTTTTAACATAATTCTTTTTATTCTAAAACTGGCAATATGATAAAATATTATAGTTAGAATGGGAAAGTAGTGGTTAATACAAATTAATCAATTATTGTGTTTTTTTATACAGAAAAGGAAAGATTTGGAAAATCGCTATTCGGAAGGTAAAGACAAAAGCAAAGCAACTACTGTTCCTTCGCTAAGAAACCGTGTCCAAACAAGGAGATTGAAACCAGAGTGCGCAGTTTAGGAAAAGAAGGAGAAAACAAAGCGTCTGTGCAAGAGGACAAGAAGATAGAAGATTAAGCGAAGCCCTTAGGATCTTTTGATCCCAAGGGATCGCTACTTTAAAGGTTATCTACAACCTTGATGTATCCGCTTACCCACTATAAATGGGGCAGCGATTGTAAAGACGAAGAGGGGAATTTTGATTGTTCAAAAATTACTAGTGTAATCTCAAATTTGATGATCGACTCTCTTTGAATAGCGATAGCTGTAAACTTTGCCATACATGATTAATATATAACTCAGTTGCTATTTCATTATCTGATCCTGGAGTAAACTCAACGGTGCTTCACTGGTGGCTAAGGGCCCGACCCTGGTGGATTCACCTGCTTCTTATATCATTATTTTCTAATTACAGTCTTGTGTGGTTTGATTTCCTTTGAATTTCCTTAATTCGCTTTATTCAGTAATCTTTTGTTTACATTTTGCGGAATTGCTCTATTATATTGAAATCATAATTGGATTGCGTTGGTGACAAAATTATTAATTATAACTTGAAACGTCCTGGTGTTCATTCTGATCTAATACTGCACTGTCTAATTCAGATTGTTGTTAATTTAATTCTTGCTCACTTATAATTGCAATCACTGTTCAATTAAGTTACTGTTCAATTATAACTGCGATTGCCATTCCTTTAATACTTTCGATTAATGTTCATGCTGCTAGAATAAGATTGCTAATTCAGTTTAACTTATAGTGGCCGCGTGTTTCCAGTTAATTTGCTTTGCTGTTCCGTTGATTTAAGATTGTTGTTCAATTCATTTATGTTAGGATAAACTCTGCTGTTTAATTCATTTTGATAAATCAAGCTTTGCTGTTTAGTTTTCCAACAGACTTAGTGTTGTTCCTTTTCCGTCAATTGAATTGCTATTTCTAGTTATTTTCTTTAGTGTGGATTGAAGGATTTACAACTATAAAGGACACTGACTACCGCTGTCTAAGTTCTCAGATTGGAGATCTTGCCTATGATTGATTTTCATTTGCATCAGTTTACAGGGGAGAGAGTTATCATTACTGAGTCCTCGACTGATGATTGTTTGAGTGAATGATTTAGTTACAGAACATTTCAGTGTCTTGCTATTCCAATTAGATTTTGTTTCCAGCATTCATTTATCTTTGCATTTTAAAGCACTATACTGCAAAACATTACTCTTGAGCAAGTGATCGCCTTAGACTTAGTACACTCTTGAGATAAAAACTCATCCCTGGGTTGATAATTAATGTAGGATAAATAGGGGTTAAAAGGACACCTTTTATCACTCAACAGTATTATGATAGTCAAATGAAGATTGTATGCCAAAGTTACGACCCCAAGAAGTTAGAGGTCCAATTATTCATTTAGACAAGCACTTTGTGTACATAGTACTTGTAGGTTATAAATACATATCTGTTCATTAATTCAATAATCTCGCCAGAGAATTATCAAGAAGGCTCTATGCCCTCTCCACATAGCTGCAACAACACATATTAATCTATACATTCATCAACCAATCAATAAATAAATAATTCATGACGAGATCCATAGATGGTACACATCATATAACCAGAAAATCACCAAGATAGGAACCATAACAACTCATACATAATATCATCAATGTAATTACTGCAAGTACAGATGAATCGTTGTAGAAGAATAAATCTTATTAATATATGAAAATACCAACCAATTCAGGGACTTCCACATACCACCTGACCATAGATTAGGCTGAACCAAATCTCTCTTTCATCTAATCCCCCTTGCACCATATTCCAAGCATACATGTGGGATCTCATGGAATAAAAAAGGATGAAACCAACGAGGGCTTCCAGAGGCTATACTACCACAAGTCTCAACCACAGTGATTCCACCTCTATAGTCGGACATCACTAACGCCAACTAGATTGACCTCTACCCAAGTTATCCAGGGGTCTAGGAACTAGTAATTCAACCCACAAACTTCCAAGGCTCCAGAGAATTTTTCCAACCTGATTCCAAGGACTAGTAACTCAACTCACCAAGGGCTCCAGAACATTTGTCCCAACCTAGGCTCCAGGACTAGTAACTCACCCCAAGTTGTTCTAGGGATTTCAAAGCATTTGTTCCAACCCACAACCATAAGGAACATGAGCACCAATAAAAAAAATAATCAAGTGGAAAATCCACAACTGTTATATACCTAGGGGGGGTAATATGGGGTACCGAGGGAGGTACCCAAGGTAATAATGTAATAATGGGATGGGCCATAGTAATAAATAAGGTGGTTAACCCAAGTCATGTAAGGGACCACAAGTAGTTAATAATAATGTAATGGGCCCATGGTATTAGTTGATGGTATAAGTAAACCATGGTAATGATGCATGGTATTGTATGTATGAGGCCTATATAGAGGCTAGAGACTCCACATGGAGGGATATGAAGGGAAGTATTCTTGTATGAATGGGTTGTGGAGTATTCTCCTTCCTTAAGGAGTGAATGTATGGTGTTGCCCTACCGTAAGGGTTTGATAATAAAGAAGCATTTCTATCTATTTCTATTATATTCTTGGGTTATTTCTATTATCTTATACTTTTGGATCAGATCTACAACATATTATATATTCATCAAGAGAAGAATCAATGCATAATCGAATGTTCTGAAGAGTGAGAAAGGTTAGCATGAAAAGAGCAACAATCAAGGTGCAAAACAACAACAAGAAGTTCACCACATGAAGTCTTCAAGTGGACAGCACTGCATATAGTCATTGTAAAAGTATCATTGTACAAAGTCATTGTAAAAGCATCATTGTAAAAGTTATACAAGTGTCTATTTGCCAAGAGTTAAAAAAGTAGTGTCGAGAGGTCTAGAATCATCATTAGGTGGTTGTGTCATAGTTGGGGTTATGGTCTAGTGTGTTTTCTTCTTCTACATCATTCTATATCATTGTAAAGTGGACCATTTTCCCTGGTACAAGAGTCCATTCTTCTTTTATTCTTCTATAGGGTGTTAAGGTGGTGCTAGGCCGATGCATGAAATCACCAACAGGTTCAAGCCGGTGAAAACTCCAGGGTGGTAGGGTGGTGCTAGGGTGAATTGTAGCTCATTGGGTGTTGGGGCATCCGTTCAATTGACTACTGAAGAATATCGGGCAATGGAGCGTCCATCCAGTGGGAGCTAGAGAAGAATGATTTTCTAGATTCTAGAAAGTTTGAGCTTTATTTTCAATTGGAGTCGAAATTAAAGAATTATTATAAAATCATTCAAGTGGTTTTTGTCCTGGAGGGGGTTTCCACCTTAAAAACTATGTGCATTTGTATTCCTTTTGTTTAATGCTATCATTGTACAAAAACTGATAATAATTGAAGATTAACTAATGCTCTGAAAGATTAATAATACTACTAATTGAAAGGAATACTAAGTCAACCCCCCCCCCCCCCCAAGTATCTCCAACAATTGGTATCAAATCTTGGTTCCTTCAATAGCAGTTTAACAACTGGAAGGAGATCATGGAGCATACCAAAAATGGTGTACCTCTGTTCAATGAAAATAATTATGCACTTTGGAAAGGAAGAATGGAGGTCTATCTCTTGGCACAAGGTTATGAAGTATGGGACACTGTTCAAAATGGCTTTACACCAACTGCGGATGAACAAGGTAAGAAGAATTTGGTAAATGTTACAAAAGAAAAGACTATTATTATCATTGGACCTATTGAATCTGCTTATCATAAGGTATTGGGTTGTAAAACCACAAAAATGTATGGGAAAAGCTTGAGAATATATATGCATGTGACTCAAATGTCAAAGAAGCAAAGCTTCAAATCTACAGAGAAAAATTTGATCAACTCAAAATGAAAGAAAATGAAAAAAATTGTTGCATACTTCCAACACGTTAATGAAATAACCAACACTCTAGAAGGATTGGGAGAGATTGTTGATGAGAAGACTATTCTACGAAAGATTCTTAGAACGTTACTAGGAAGATTCAACGCAAAGTTATCGGCCTTAGAATACAATGCAAATATGGCCAAACTCAGCAAGGAGGAATTACATGGAGTTCTCATAGCATATGAAATGAGACTTGATGAAGAAGAGGGTACTTTGCATCTAGAAACTACGTTTTCTGCATCTAAGAAAACCAATAAGGACAAACAACCTTCAAAGGCAAAGACTTGCACCTGTAAGTGTGAAGAAAAGGAAGATGATGAAGAAGGTTTTTCATATAGAGAATATGCTTACTTTACAAGAAAACTAAAAATTAGTAAGGGAAAATTCAAAGGTAAACTTCCATTGATATGTTTCGGTTGTGGTGAGGTTGGGCATTTCGCAGCAAAATGTTTGAACAAAAGTGATGGAAACTCAAAAGGAAAGAAAGGCTTTAAGATATTCAACAAGCAAGGCAAGAAGAAAGGATTCAAATGGAACTTTATCTCTAAAGAAGATAACTCATCATCCGATGAAGATAGTGATAATGAAGAAGAAGCCAATGAGAGAATATTGTTTATGGCCAAGCACAATAAACAAGAGTTATCAAAAAATTAAGAAAAAGGGTTGACCATAGAAGAATTTTCTAAGGAGGAAATCAATCTTATAAAAGAGCTCAAGGGTGAGAAGATCCATTCCAATAATCTTGAAGAACAAGTTAAAAGCCTCAAAATTGAAGTTGAAGAACAAAAATATATTGAAGAGTCACTTCAAAAAAAGTTGGAAGAAAGCAACCAAGAAAGGGAAGCATTAGAAGCTGAAGTAGTCTCACTGCATAAGGAAGTGAAGAAGGGAAACACTGTCCAAAACTATGCCAACAACTCAAGGGCATTGGAAGAAATCATCAACAACCAATGATCTTACAATGACAAAATTGGTCTCGGTTACAAAGAAGAAGCATGACCTTCTACAACAAAATACAATGAACCTATGAGATCTGGCAGGCATGTAGACTTCATTGGACAAGATTCGCAAGAACAACCTTGGAAGACAATTCCCTGACGAAGATTTCCTTCCAGGTACCAACATATTTTTCATGGCTATTGTTATTCATGTGGAAAATTTGGTCAGAAAGCTGTAGAATGTCGCATGTACCTGTTGAAAGCCCCGAAAATCGGGTCTACAACAAGGGGGATACCCACCCGGTCCAGACCTTGGTTGGCAGCTCCTTATCCATTTGGTATAGCGGGTCTGACTGGGGATATGGGACCAGTTTCCCAATTCAGTGTGTGTGTGTGAGAAAGATGGGTATTGCTGTTCTAAATGGAATACTTCTATTCTAATTCTAATCTAATTCTATGCTATTGTATTCTAATAAACAGAAAAACATCAAAATTTATGCTAACCTGGGGTGTGATCTTTCTTCTATGCGATCTAAAAAGATTTCAAACAATAACTGGTAATAAAGATCATTCAACTATTATAAGAAAAGAATTCAATAAGGATGAACTACTTTGTATAAAAAGTTAGAAGAAACAGTTGTGAAAACTTATCGCATAAATGAGCTATTCATAAAATAAGCATAAATAAATAGTTATCACTATACAAAAGTGCCAAATGATAACTCAGGCATCCACGCTGTAATATATAAACAACTGAAAATTGAATATCACTTTAATGCATAAGCAGAAATGGTTAAGAGATAAAAGTACCATTTATAACTAGTCCTACTCATGAGCTTCAAGCGACAATTGATTTATCTCTCCTTGATTTAACATCCACTAGGAGTACAGAAGTGCAACATCAGTAGCAGATATCAAATGCAAATATCAAATAAACCCTGTGCCATTCATTCATCAAAACCTCCTCTGAGGGTGCAAAAGTGCATGTTCTGAGGACAAGTTTTTGATAAATTTCTAGACCCTTCTCTAAATGCATGAGAAGGGTTTAAATGCTACTGACTAATTCTAAAAATAAATTATTACAAAATTAAAGGATGCGGTTTAAATGACCGTCCTCTTTTCAGGAAAATAAAACAAAATTAAAACTAAAATTAAACTATTTCTGTATTTGGTCTTTAAAATCACATGTATGCAGCATCTGTTTAAGGAGAGTCGGCTGGCTAACTTTCACTTTGAACTGGGCTAAGAAAATAGAATCTACAAGAGTTGGCGCCATTTTCTCAGCCAAATTTATGATGCACTTAACAGTCATCCATTGGCTATGTGGCTTTACCAAGTATGTCCAGTAACAATCCCAGTTTAACTTGCTTAGCCCTTGGATTACTTTGGCCTTTTCTTGAGCTCTCTGTTTCCAATCTGCCTCTAGTTGTTGTGCGTTCGATAAGTATCCTGGAGTAGTTTTTGCGATCAAATTTGTCCTGTGTAAATTTTCATTTACACAATCAACAAGTCTGCTGGCTGCCATGGCTGCTCCTTCTGCCGCTTGTTCTACCTCTTTGAGTTGCTCATCCCATTTGTTAAAGAGCATTTCCTTATGATTTTCATTTATTCTTGGTGCACCTGCTCTTTTATCCTCGTCCTTTTCCAGCCAAGCCAAATATTCAGTCACTCGTTTATCAATTAGATCATAGTCACTTCACAAGTCTACCACTTGATTAGTGGTTTTATCACTGATTTCACAATAATAACTCCACTGTGATATCTTTTGTCCCATTGCTTCTTGCTGCTGTAGTAGTTGTTCGTTCAAGGAAATGGACTCCGTTATAAATTGTGTAATCTTAGGGTTGTGCTTGTGCATCTCTCTTAAATCCTGTAACTGCTTTCCTTTCTCATCCAAACTTTTCTGATACCCTATCTACATTTGTTGGAAGTCCTGCTGCAACTTCTCAAGCTATTTATGTGCTTCATTAATAGCGTGGCTTGTTGCAATTGTTGTTGCAGTGCTAGTATCTGGTCTTCCCTTTCTTTTAGCAACTGTTGTACCTCAGATGCTCTGTCAATATTCGCGGAGGCATATGCTCCTGCGACCTAAGATAG
The DNA here is from genome assembly GCA_000404065.3 of Pinus taeda. Lineage (NCBI taxonomy): Eukaryota > Viridiplantae > Streptophyta > Pinopsida > Pinales > Pinaceae > Pinus > Pinus taeda. Next base: position 1,365 of record APFE031576004.1, on the reverse strand, counting down.
TTTGGTGAGATTTTCAGTAGGATTGCTAGTGGGATCTTTCCATAGGACGTCTAACTGTTCTGTGTTTTGAGAGAGCGTGCTTTCCGATTTCCTTTTCTTCCTCTGTCTTCTTACTACTGCTTTGTGTTGTGGGCTATAAAACATATCGAGAGGAGGCATTTCTTCTACTTTTAGTACAAGCTCAGAGGATGGAGAAATAGGAATATGATCCATATCTGAGACTTCACTAACTGTTCTTGTGACTACTTCTTTTACTATCTATGCATTGCTGACAGTTGTCTTCATGGTTTGTCCTTCAAGATTGATCAAGTCATTGAAGGTTTCCCATTCTTTGTCCAATTCAGCTATGAATGGCGGTGCTTGGATGACGAGAGGGGGAGGATCTCTTTGCGGGGAGGCAATAACCTGCAGATGTAGAAGTTCCTTTGACTGGGTAGTATCCTTTACTGACCCTTTGCTCTTATCCAGTTCATTTCCAGATCTTTTAGAATGTTCAGACATATCTTTTTCAGATTTGGACTTAGATCCGTTAGAACTTGAACTTCCACTAAGGCTAACACTTGGAGTTGGTTCTCTTGAGGGTTTTAGGCATAATTTCTCTAAAGGAATACTAGCTATCCTTCTTTCCCTGTATATTTTGAACCTTTGGAATTCTTTTGGAGATAGTTGCAATTGGGCTGTGTGTAGAATTTCTTCCAATGTGTTTTTCTGTTGGAATATATCATCAAATAAATCCTTTTCTCCAGAGAACACCTTTATCTTGACTGCAGTTGTAAAATTGTGGGCAACCTCATGAGGGTCAAATGGCCTTCCTGTTGGGTTGTATTATATTCTTTCCACATAGTTAATAGGGGGTTTGAGGGGTACCCGTAACCCCACTTTATGGGGTTCGGGGCAGCGCCCCGGAAAATTTTGGTTTTGGACCCTATGCTAGGTTGGGCGGACCCACCTATGGTTTTGTGCATGATTTTCACACATGTTTTTTAGACGCGATGGTTTTCGGTCCATGGCATTGGATGTGATGGTTTTCGGTCCATCATATTGGATGCTTCGACAGGTATAAATATGTATTGTAACATTGAAAGGAATAAAATGAAAAATCAAGCTGGTAGTCCCGGTTTTGGGATTCGGGGGAAAATCTCTGTGCATATGTGTTTTTATGCATTATGCTCTCGTATTGTTTATTTTTTCTGTGATTTAGAATTCGTATGCAGGTAATTTCTGTACGGGGTTAAAACCTACATTTGGTATCAGAGCTGTTTTGGCTTCAAGGGGACGCCTTTGTTGCTGAGGGGTTTCGCTCGGGCCTGTGGTAGACCCTGTTCAGTGGGAGATCTGCGAGATCGATTCTGGGGGTGAAAGAAG
>APFE031575967.1:0-29693 GCA_000404065.3 Pinus taeda | reverse complement strand
TATCTTGGTTCAGCAAGAAACAGAGTTCGATTGCCTTATCTACAGCTGAAGCAGAATATGTTGCTGCTGCATCTTGCTGCACTCAACTCCTTTGGATGATGCAGACCTTGCAGGATTTTCAAATCGATTATACTCCACCTGTCTCCATCTTATGTGATAACACAAGTGCAATCAGCATTTCAAAGAATCCAGTCATGCATTCGAAGACAAAGCATATACCGATCAAATATCATTTTCTTCGGGAACAAGTTCTTGAACAAAAGGTCAAATTGGAGTATGTTCCTTCTAAGGAACAAGTTGCTGATATTCTCACCAAACCATTGCCCAGGGAGGCCTTTGAATACCTCAGGCATAAGCTGGGGGTTGTTGATACATCATCATGTTGAATCTTTTTTTTGATGGTTGTCCGTACAAGTTCAGGGGGAGCATATAATGCATTGTTGGCATTATGGATGATGTGCAGAAGGAGGTAGCTGCAATATGTCTCTGTCTCTTTCATGGTGGATTATGGTTCTTCATTATAGATCTGGTTCATACTCAGGGGGAGCATGTTCTTAGGGGGAGCATAACCCTTTGCCCTTGATGTCAAAGGGGGAGAATGAAGCTGAAGATTTTGAGGTTGCCATCAAGTCCAAAGGGGGAGATTGTTGGCATTATGGTTCTGGTATGATTTCAGATGTTGTACTTGATGGCAAACACCCATGGCATGGCTCTCATTTTGATGAAAATAAAGAAGTACGCAGGAGAACAGTTCAGTAGGTGCGTACCCGCAGGTATGCCGTGCAGGGACCGCGTCCAAATACGCGGGTCACCCATTCATGGGGTGCGTACCCCAGTACACACATTCCAAGGCAGCTAAGCGCCCACACGTGGGGTTTCTCAGTGGTATTTAGCCAACAGTATTGGGTTATCATGGTTTTGGCCCGCGGTATTGATTATTTTATTATTATTATTGAGCCCCATGATCCTTGATTTGAGGAAGAGCTAGCCTATATAAAGCAAAGGAGATCATTTGGCTTGTGTATCTTTTGTGTCTTTGAATATCTTAAGATCTGATCTATTGGGTTCTTTGTTCTTAAAAGATTGATTTATAAAGGAGAAGTCAGAAGCGAATTGGCGAAGGGTGATCTCTTGAGCACAAGTTCAGATCTGAGCATTTGAGGTTATTTCAGCCCTAGTCCAAGGTACGCAGAAGCGCCGAAGGTTAAGTGCGTGGGTACGCAGAGGCGCCGAAGGTTAAGTGCGTGGGTACGCAGAGGCGCTGAAGGTTATGTGCGTGGGTACGCAGAAGCAGCGAAGGCTCAGTGCGTAGGTACGCAGGGCAACAGTGGTTAAGGTGCGTACTTTCTGTAGCAGCACGCGGCGTGATTATTCTTCTGGATGCGTACTTTCTGAGAAGTACGCGGCGCGATATTGTTTTTGGGTGCGTACAATACGCAGTTCAGTGAAAGGAGCAGAGCGTGGCCACGCAGTCCAGAAGAAGGAGATCTGCGGGCATACGCAGATAAGCAGAAGGTGAACTGCGTAGCGACGCAGGCCAGTAAGGGAAGAACCGCGTATCTGTGTTAAGATCTTCTGTTGGTTGAATTTTTCTGTTGGAAAGAAGTTCTGGGTTCTGTTCTGTTATTGTTGATCTGGTTATTACAGCTGACTGTATTATGTACATGTACTTGATGATCATTTGATGTATATGGATCCAGTTTGAAAATTTATGAAAAGTGGTCCTTGAAAAGAAGTAGGGGGTTGTAGCTCCCTTTCAGGAGAAACTGAAAAACGAGGGAGAGTTGTAGCTCTCAGCAAGTTGCAGCCTGCGTACTGGTAAAGGACTGCACCAGTACAAGACCATTGTAAAAGGAATTTCTAATTTGAAAGAAGATAGAGACATATTGCAGCAGGTGGTTTTCACCCACATTGGGTTTCCACCCTATATCTGGTGTTCTTTGATGTGACTGTCTGATTTTCTTGTTCATGCTCATTATTTATGGTATTGGTATGCAAAAATAATTCAAAGTATAAATAAGAAAGATTTAGCAAAAGAATTAGATAATACTGATTCACCCCCCCCCCCTCTCAGTATTATTGTCAACAGGGCAGTGGGGCAGTAGGAAGTACAGGGCAGAGGTAAATGTAGATGAGGGCCAAGGGAAGAGAAGGAGACCAGATGTCAAGTGCGGTAGAGGGCAGGCAATGGAAATTGGCAAGTGGAAATGTGGACGGAGCAAGCTCACGGTAGGAGAAGCCAGCGGTAAGAGAGGAGTTATGAAGGGAAATTATGGAGATGTCAGGGAAACACCATCGCGAGAAAATCAGATGAGGCACATGGAGAGTCCTTCAGACTTTAGGTGAGGCAGCTGGCCAAGGAAACTAAAAGGTAAGATAGTTAGGCTAGGAGGCATTTGCATGCAGAGTGAGAAGTCAGGATGTGCTATTGAAGCTGGTGGAAGTGGTGGGTTGGAGGATGTCGAGATGCAATTGGTTTTCATCTGTAAGAAATAGTAATATAATAAGCAGACTGTATAGAATTATGGAGTCTTGGACCTCATCCCATGTTCTAGCCCAGGAATAGGTGCGCCGTCCAAAAAAGGAGGAAGTAAGTCGGAAGGAGAGTGGGATGGAAAAGGAAGGTAACGAAGTGGGAAACAGAGGAATGGGCAAGGCCATAAGAAACATGAAAGGATTGGAAGCAACTCCCAGTAGAGGACCAAGTAAAAGAGGAAGGAAGATCGGGAAGGAGAATATGGAGAACCTGATCAATGCATACGTGGTAGGAACATCGCCGGAGGTGAAAGCAATAATTTTCGAATGGGAGAGAGAGCTAAAAGACAATATAGCAAATCAAGAGATCAAGGCAAAGGAATGGGAAACAATGGTTAAAGACCCCAGAAATACCAAAGGACGTCAAACGTTGTTCCGTCAAACAATTCAACTATACTAGGTCATGGAGAATATCCTGGCCCGAGCAATGACAACATATAAGGAAAGAGAGGAACCGGAGGATGCCAGACCAGTTGAGCCAAGCATGAAGGATCTGCAAAGGGAGATATAATATCTCCAAATTCAAATGTACCAAAACAACATCATGTAAACAGGATTGAAAAGAGAATACAGGATATGAAGAGAAGCGAAATCCCGAGCTCCAGCGCGAAAGCCCCAACCCTGGTGGACTCATCAGATGAATGAAGTAGGTCTTTAAGTAGAATTTTGTTTATATGACGGTTAGAATTTACTATTTTAATATGGATTTTATAGTAGATAAATTTTCCAATGTATCTTGGATGGTAATGAAAACTCTTTTTAAATTTTGGACAAAATTCGATACAAACAAGTGGCCAACAGACCTGGCTTCTTGCGGGCAGGTTGAGACCACCTGCAATTTTTGTTAAAGATATACTTATTTTCAGGAAATATTAATAGGAAAAGGAATTACCAAGCTTACACACAAAAAATGAGGTACAAACCAAGACTCACCGAGAAGAGGGCGAGGAAACAACTAACAAATGAAAGGAAGCATCCAGGAGAAAGAAAACCCTGCCACCAATAGTGTTCAAAAATAGAAAACATGCACAGAAAATTGAGTTAGGACAGAGCACTCAGGGAGAGAGAACACCCAAAACCTAGCCACTACTAGAGCATGATGTTGTAATAATGTAGAAATGATATGTCTAGATAGAGTTGATGAGTTTTGTTCTCGTAGTTAGTGTTTGAGTCTATCTGTCATGAGTTATGTCTTCGTAATTTGTGTTGTGAATTGGTGTTATAAATTATTTGGATCTAAATTGTCCTAGAGGTTGTCAATGTGTGCCTATATAATGTATTGGTTGTCCAGGCAGTTTGATCAATGAGATTTGATTTCATTCCTGTGCATCTCTCTGTTTTTCTAATATGGTATCAGAGCCAGAGAGGAAGATCTAGTGAGGCTTCAGATCTAAGAGCAAGAGGGCCCATATCTATGAGGGTTTTGAATAGAGGATTGTTAGATCTTGTTGTTACTGTGATGCTCCCAATTTTTTTATGTTATTTGGTTGAGGAATATTGTTGAACAGTGTTGTCTACATTTGTTGTGTTTGTATGTAACTGCAGACTCCATAAGTGAGAAGCCCATGGAAATATATATCCGTTGCAACCATCATAATCGTGCGGATTCTATTGGTCGGAGTTGCAGTGTGTAATTCATCATGCTCGAGGGTGTCGATTTCAATTAACTAGAAAGTGAATATTTTATTTACTATCATTTATGCCATGGTGTTGCCTAAGTTGAAAGGTATCAGTTGATTTTTAAATCAAGCCAAGCCATAAGTCTGAGGTTAATTTCTTGTGGAGGAGTAAATTGGAGTAATAAGGAGCCATGTCAAGGACGTGAATTCTTATCACATATTCTTGTGAATTTCAATTTGTTTTTTTTTTTTTTTGAGAGAAAATTTTGGATGAGTTATGGAGGCATAAGGAGTTAAAAAGGTGTTGGGTTTTTTTTTGGGGGTAGAAGAATTTATTTGAAAGTTTTTTTGGAAGCATAAATTGTGTTGGGTGAAAAGGAGAAATAAGGATTGTTTTTGGCTTTATTTTTTATTTGAAGCAAGATAAAGTCTTTTTTTAAGGTCCTGTGCATTTGGTTTTTGGATCTAGTGAATTTGGATGTAGGTCTGGTGAATTTTGGTATAGATCTAATGGATTTGGGTTCTTTTTTTGATTGGGGACAATTTTTTTATCATTATGTCAATTTTTTTAGCTGAAACTTATTTGAATGAGACCACAAGGCTTGATGGTGGAAATTATGCAAATTGGAAATTCAAGGTATTATAAGTTTTAGAGGGAAATAATTTGTGGCCCATAGTGAGTGGGGCGAAACCCAAACCCACTGCTACTACAACTATTCTAGATTGGGAAAAGTGGGGAAAAAACAAATGTATTGCTACGAATGTCAATTAAATACAATATCATTCCTCATATTAGGGACTACAAAACATCCAAAGAAAAATGGATTATTCTCAAAATATTTTATGAAACATCTAATACCAACTAGATTTTGTTATTGAAGACCAAGCTTTTGTCAATTAAAAAAGAGGCCAATGAAAGTATAATCAATTTCATTTGCCGTCTCAAAGAGCTAAGTGATAAGTGAGGAGACATTGGTGAAAAGGTGTCCAATATTGACTTGGCCACCATCACATTAAATGGATCAGTGAAATATTATCAAATTTTTGTTTCAAGTATTTCATCTAGAGAGAAGCCTCCTACTTTTTGATGAATTGACAAGTATTCTTCTACAAGAGGAAGAGAAAATGAAGAACTTCAATTTGGGCTCAAATAGTTCAGATTTGGCATTGGTATCCAAGGGTAAGCAACCATACAAAGGCAAGCCATGGGACAAGAGCAAAGGAGGAAAGTTTCAAGCAAAGCATAAAGGTATGGCACAATCTAAATTTCCAATTCATGATAAAAGGAATGATGCTTGTTATTATTGTGGAAAACCTAGACATCATGCTAAAGATTGCTATAAAAGAAAATATAATGAGTCTAAACAGAGAAACATAAGACACCTCAATCAATGATGGATTTAAAAAACTCAAATTGTTTGTTTCTAATGTTGTTTTGTCTATTGAGACTAATGATTTGAATGCTTGGTTCATTGATTCTTCATTTAATAAGGATTGGTTTGATGAATATCATGAGAACATTTATGGAACATGTGTTTATCTAGGAGATAATAGATCTCTTCAAGTTCAAGGTTATGGAATAATAGGTGTGATGTTGTCGAATGGAGAAGAGAGATAGATCCATGATGTGATGTATGTTCTTGGTATCAAAAAGAATTTAATTTCTATTTCTACTATTTCTGATCAAGATCTAAAGGTGGAATTTTTCAAATCATGCTGTGTTGTTAAAGATATCCAGGATCGCTACAAGGTTATTTCCAGAGGTACTAGAGTTGGAGGCTTGTATAAGTTGGATGTGACCAAGATAGGGAATCAAGCATTGGCATCTACAACAATGTCAACGGAAAATTTATGGCATCAAAGGTATGGGAATTTAAATCACAATGATTTAATGTTACTTTAAAGAAAAACAATGGTTGAAGGTCTTCCTGTTATGAAGAATAATCATGTTGAATGTGAAGCATGTGCACTTGGCAAGCAACCTAGAGAGGAATTTCTTGTACATGAAGAAAAAAGGAAAAGAGAAATACTTGAATTAATTCATACTCATGTATGTGGACCTATGCAAACTAGATCTCTTGGAGGAGGATTGTTCTTTCTTATTTTTGTTGATGATAGATCTAGATACACTTGGGTCTATTTACTTTAAGGAATTCAAAAACATGGTAGAAAAACAAACTGGGAAATACATCAAAATTTTTAGATCTGGTCAGGGGAGAGAATATAAATCAAGAGATTTTAATCAATATTGTAAAAGTCATGGGATTCTACAAAAATTTACAGTGCCTCATACACCTCAACAAAATGGTGTTGTTGAGAGGAAAAATATAACACCAGTGGAAAGTGCATGGAGCATGCTTCAACGTAAAAATATCTCTCATGCTTTTTGGGTTGAAACCATTAATATTGTTGTTTATTTGAAAAATAGGATTCCAACCAAAATTTTAGATCTAAAAACACCTTTTGAAGCATTTTATGGATATAAACTAAAAGTGAATCATTTAAGAGTTTTTGGATGCAAGGGATTTGCACATATTCCAAAATATGAAAGAATAAAACTTGATGCAAAATCAATTAAGTTCACATTCATTGGCTATTGTGATGATCAAAGGGCATACAAGGCATACAAGTTCACATAGATTGCTTGCAATTAGGGATGTGGTGTTTCATGAAAATGTAGATGAAGGTGATAAAATGAAAAACACGTGTATGGCATGATATTGATTATTATGTCAAAATTGAAGCAAGTTTTGAACAGGAACAGGAATAGGTAAAACAATAGGAACATGAACAGGTACAAGTTCAAGAGCAGGAAGCATCTAGTAGTCATGACACTCCAAGAAGAGAACAAGAGACTCCACAAAGTAGAAATAAGGATGAAAGCAGTAAAACTCGAAGGAGGTAATCAAGTAAAATTCAACCACCTATAAGGTATAAAGATTATGCATTGATGTCTCATGTAATGAATGTTGTAGAACCTTCAAGTTATGAAGAAGCTAAAGAATATAAAGAATGGAGAGATGCAATGAATGAAGAATATAGCTCCATAATGAAGAATGACACATGGGGATTAACAGAATTGCCTAAAGATAAAATTCTCATAGGATGAAAATGGTTGTTCAAACCAAATTTTAATATTGATGGTAGTATTGATAAGTATAAAGATAGATTTGTTGCAAAAGGCTATTCACAAAAAGAAGGCATTGATTATGAACATACTTTTGCACCTATAGCTAAACTAAATACAATTAGAATAATGATTGCATTAGCTACAAAACAAAATTAGAAAATGCATCAGTTAGATGTCAAATCTTCTTTCTTGATTGGTGAATTAAAAGAAGTAGTTTATTTGGATCAACCTGAAGGGTTTGTAAATCAGGGACAGGAGCATCTTGTTTGCAGGTTAAAGAAAGCTTTGTATGGTTTGAAACAAGCACCAATATCTTGGTATGTGAAAATTGATTCATTATTTTGTGAAAAGGGTTTCGTGAGGAGCAAAAGTGATCCTAACTTGTACATCAAGACAGATGAAGATGGGTATATTTCCTTGATATCTTTATATGTTGATGACCTTATCGTAATAGGCAGTTCACTCAGGTTGATTGAAGAAATTAAAATTCATTTGTCACATGTATTTGAAATGAAGGATCTTGGCGAATTGCATTATTGTTTGGGTCTTGAAATTTGGAGGGAATCTGGTAAGACAATCATCACACAAAGAAAATATGGAAAGACAATCCTTGAAAGATTTCATATGTTTGAATGCAAACTACTGTCTACTCCTTTGGAACAGAATGCCAAGTTGTACAGTGATGATGGATCTAAAGAAGTGAAAGGAACTTTTTATCATCAATTGGTGGGAATTTTGAACTACCTCACCACTACCAGGCTAGTTATAGCATATTCTGTCAGCATCCCTAGTCAATTTATGGCTAAGCCTTGTGAAAGCCATTGGAAATAGCAAAGAAATTCCTTTGATATTTGAAGGGAACACTTTATTTTGGTATTTTGTATACTGATGAATTTGATGTTGAGTTGGCAGGTTTTTTTAATTCAAATTGGGCTGGAAATCTTGATGATAGAAGATCAACCTCTAGATATGCATTCAATTTAGGATCGGGGATTATCATGGAGCAGCAAGAAAAAACCAATTGTTTCTTTGTCATCCACGGAAATTGAATACAAAGCATTAACCAATGCAACTTGTGAAGCTATTTGGTTAAGGAGGATCCTTGAAGATGTTGGAGAAAAACAAAGAGGGCCAACAAGCATCAAATGTGACAACTATAGTTCCATCAAACTGGAAAATAATCCAATTTATCATGGCAGAACAAAACATATTGAATCCCAACATCATTTTGTAAGAGAAAAGATACAATCAAATGAGATTCATTTAGTCTATTGTAATACAAGTGAGAATGTAGATGACATATTTACCAAGCCTCTTGGAAAGATGAACTTTGAAATATGTAAACAACAACTAGGCATTGTTGAAAATCAATTTCTCCATTAAGGGGGGTGTTGGAATAATGTAGAAATGATATGTCCAGATAGATGTAATGAGTTGTGTTCTTGTAGTTAGTGTTTGAGTCTATTTGTCATGAGTTGTGTCTTCGTATTTTATGTTGTGAGTTGGTGATCCAAATTATTTGGATCTAGATTGTCCTAGAGGTTGTCTATGTGTACCTATATAATGTACTAGTTTTCCAAGCAGTTTGATCAATGAAATTTGATTTAATTCTTGTGCATCTCTCTGTTTTTTCTAAAACATGAAGAAGAGAAAAATTCCCAAAAATTGATAGAGCTCAGAGAAAAAAAACAAAACAAAAAAAGACAAAACACAAAAAACAAGACACAAAAAACAAAACAAAACAAAGCAAAAACAAAAACAAAACAAACAAAAAACAAAACAAAACAAACAAACAAACAAAACGAAAAACAAAAAAAAAAACACGCATAGAAAATTGATGAAGCTCGAGAAAAGAAAACATGCATAGAAAATTGATGAAGCTTGAGAAAAGAAAACATGCATAGAAAATTGAGTTGAAACAAATTAGGAAAACAAGAAGATTACAAAGAGAGAAGAGTTCATCTTGTTGTCACTCCAGAAATTAGGTTCGTTACACCAATAAATGTCTTTATTTTGAAATAGGAAAATTAACAATATGTTACTTTATTTGGAAAGTATATTTATCTAATAAATTAAATTAATTAATTAATAATTAATAATAATTAGTTTGTATATTATAAAATAATGTTAGCCTCACTCTCTTAAAAATCAATAACAAATCCAATTATTAAATTAAATAAATAAAATCATGAGAATTCCTCAAACTAAGGATTCTAGTTTGGATGAGAGATTCTCTCCAACTAGCTCTCCTAAATTAGTGTGTAAGTTGAGAAATTGTCTCAAACAAGTGAGTCTAAGATAGACGCACTATCTTAAGACTACTTACTCATGTATTTAAATGTATTATTAAATTATTTGAATAAGAGACAATTACATGAACATGAGAGACCACATGATGGCTCTTTGCCTTTTCCGTCAGTTTATTTTTAGTGCGTTAATTTGTTGTGCATATGGTTATATGGTTGTGTGATTCTTCTTCATGTGGTATTAGAGCTATAATCATTGCCATTATTGGCAGTGGCAGTGGTGTTGTTGTTTTTCATTCTTCCCTTTCTCTTGCTACCAGAAAAAGCAAACCTAGGAGGGAGCTGAGGTGTTGAAGATGGCGATGCGAGTTCGTTGAAAGGATTGGCAAGAAGCCCAGATGTCGAATGCGAGCTTTCTTGATGTTGGTATTTGTTGTCGTCCGAGCCAATTTGGGTCGCTTCCAATCACATCACCTGCAACCTTTCTTTCTGCTTAACGGACTCTTCCATCTATGAAATATATGTATATACCTAAATATGATTTATATATTTATATGTCATGTATATGTGAGAGGGCTTGTTGCAGAGTGAAATAGATATTCGGCACCACAATTGAAATGAGACGTATGTGTTTAGGGGAGTAGAAAATAGACAAGTGAAATCGGCAGCTCTCGAGGGTAGTGATGGGTTTCATGAGGATCCATTCATTGTATTTTCCATGGCTCTAAATAAATCTGTTATATTCTCCTGTAGATGCCATCGATTAGCGAAATTGGGTCATTCTTTGATTATCTCTTTAAATGGTTTCAATTAGAGTATTTAGCTCATCACAATGGGCAATGTGTTGCCCCTCAAATCTATTCTCGGTCCAAGGTGCCTAACCCAGGCCCTGTCACTGATGGTACTATTGATGTAGGCACACCTTGCAAAATAGTGTCAAGTACAAGAATCCAAACTCGCCTATATCAAAGGGTCATTTCTCCCTTGTAACACCAAGTGTTACTCGTCGTTCTGTTGCTTTGAAAACAGCTTCTGATGTGTCCTCTGCTGTCAAAACACCAATTTTTAAATCCATACTGAAATCAAATATAAAGAGCCGTATCAGTAAGAAATCTTTGTGATTAGCAGGAGTTTTTGCTATACCCATTACGTCCCCTCATGTTTTGTCTCCCGGAACGTCAGGCTTTGCTTCTCCAGAGACCTCTCGTCTTTCTCAGCCGACTGTGAAGAGATCTAACAATACCAATGTCAAAAGAGCAATAGCTTTTAACATATCAGAAAAATATTCCTCCGCTCCTCCTACTTGTGAGAAACCCGCCTTTATAATCATTGTAATGGATCAAGAGATGTGTGCACCACAGTTTCAGCCCACTGTCACTCATGCGCTCAGCTCTAATGTAGAACTAGGATATTGATTGTGTCGTTGGTCCTCCTATGGTCGGGATCTGCTATTGGGATAAGGCCTGCCCCCACTATAATCCCTGAGTGTTTGGGGATTTTGATCTTTCACATTCCGGTTGCACGCATAGCTTTGAGGCAGATAGTAACGGCACGCGGATGATGCGTATCGAAATGTCATAAGATGCATATTTTGTATTTGGAGTGATAAGGAGTATTTCTAATGTTTTTTGCTGGATTCATAAGTGATTTTGTGAAATGGAATTTTGGGCATATTTTGTAAATTTTAGGGTGATAAGTGAAGATTTTTTAAAAGGGAAGCTCATTGTTGTATTTTGAAGAAAGATTTTTAGTAGTGTACATTTATTTTTGAAGACAAGTTGCTTCAAGGGGCTGTGAGCTAGGCATTCTCATTATTTGAAGAATTTCATTCACAATGTTGTGAAAGTGAAGGTTGATGTAACTCACTATTTAATAAAGACATATTTTTTGTGGTGTTTGTGTCATAGATCCGCCCAAAATTGAATAAGGGGATCTTAGGTACACAGTGCATAATGAATGCATGTGCATGACTCGTGTTCAAATTATCTCTTTGTATTTTGCTTAAAACAACAACATGCACATAAGTACACAAGCACAAAGTGTCACATCATCAAACTTGATAAGATGATCTTCCAAGCAAGCACATTTCACATTATGTAATCAAAAAAATCAAGTTAAGGATGCTACATAATCAAGTTTTCAAAGATGATTCTACATCAACATCCAATCAAGTTAATGAAGTTGTCATCTACATCAACAACAATCAAGGAGCAATTCAACAACAATTTTTTGGCAATTGCAATTGCACCATTTGTTTAATAAGCTCAATACAAAATTGTAACTTACAAATCATAATTTGTAAGTTTTATTGCAATCAAACTCAAATTAAGTTGAATTGTAAGGGTACATTTTCATTTGTAACCGACGCCCTCATTTGATTTGTTAAAGTGCATCATTAAGTCAAGTAAGTTGTCACTTGGACATTGAATTTATCATTTGTCATTTGGGTGCATTTTCGACAGTGTTCGACACCCATCATTTTTCAGCACATTCAGTACATCACTAAGTGCAGTAATCACCCAAGAGTTCAAGACAACAAGTGTTTAAAGCAAGTACAACAATCATCCACAAGCAAGCCTGTGTAAAGTTCATTACAGCATTCATAAAGTTCCTTTCAGGCAAAGTGATCGTCATCAAGCGAGCATCAAGTCAAAAATTCAAGCAAGTGTTTAAAGCATCAGTAATCAACAAACAATACAAGCGAGCCTATCATTTCAATGATGAACTCAAGTGCACAATTTTCAAGCACGACTTCTACACCGAGTGAGCCTGACTTCAAAATAAGCAAGACAGCATGGCGACACACATTCAGATGTCCCAAATTCTTCACAATTTAATGTTATCATCAGCTGATGGCATGGTGCACATCAGCAAAACCACTCCTGTTGACATTCAAGTGCATATTCAACATGCACATGAAACGATTGATTTCCTTCAACTGGAGTCGCAACTGCAGAGAAATGAGTTGCAAGAGAAGCATGTTGCTTCCAAGTCTTTGACCAATATAGAGACATCTGATCATTCGACTTCATTCATCCAACCAACTTCAAGTGTCGAAGTGGTCCCTGATCCAGTTCAACTTTCTCCCAAACCAATCATCAAGCCATGGGAAGAACTTCAAAGTAACCAAAATTGACGAGGATTAAGATATGACAAAGATGAAAACAACTTGCATATCCCTAATTATTTTAAGCCGATCAAGTTCATTGGCGTAGGGTTTCTTGATAAAATATAATCAACAAGCCATGAGAAAGTTGTAGACAAACAGACATGTGCACAAAATGAAGTTGTAGTCAAACCAATATGCCTTCATTGTCAAAGAAACGGTCATCTAGAAGATCAGTGTTTTGATCTCCATCCTTGTAGCCATTGTGGCAAGCAGAATCATTCATCAGAGAAGTGTTGCAAACAAGACCAACCTGCCAGATTAAAGATTGATTATTCATGGATTGAACCCTAGGAATGGTCATCCACAACCAGAATATTGTGCAAGTTTTACAATCAAACTCACTCACACACATTGCAGCCAACAGTCAAATGAAGATGGTACTTTCATGCAGTTGAACGGGGAAGTACACCATTGAAATACTCTGCCACCTACAGGCAGGGAGTTCAGATATAATTTGGAGAAGATTGCCTCTCCTTTCAGCTGACAAAGGGGGGAAAATGTCAATGAAATTAACAAGTGGCTGTCAGAATGAAAGTCTCAAAAACATCAGCGAAGCAGCCAATGGGGATCTCCATCAGCCAGTGGGTAGTCATCATCTGCAAATATGTCAATGGGCATTCATCAAATTGTGTCAGTGGACACTGGATGTTGTTTTCAAGCAAAGGACAGTTGGATCCTTTTGTGGCTTGACACATGATGTAGTTGTCAAGCGACATTCAGAGATGAATCAGTCATGCAGCTGACTCATGGTCTCTTCATATTGTAGTTTCTTCAACATCCAGCCTTGGCGGTTTTTCAGGCAAATGTTTTTTTAGGATCAACTTGAGAGCTTGGAAGATGGTTCCTTGTTAGTTTTGGATTTATCATTGAGGGGGGGAATGTTAGCCTCACTCTCTTAAAAATCAATAATAAATCCAATTATTAAATTAAATAAATAAAATCATGAGAATTCCTCAAACTAAGGATTCTAGTTTGGATGAGATATTCTCTCCAACTAGCTCTCCTAAATTAGTGTGTAAGTTGAGAAATTGTCTCAACCAAGTGAGTCTAAGATAGACACACTATCTTAAGACTACTTACTGATGTATAAATGTATTATTAAATTATTTGAATAAGAGAGAATTACATGAGCATGAGAGACCACATGATGGCTCTCTGCCTTTTCCGCCAGTTTATTTTTAGTGTGTTAATTTGTTGTGCATATGGTTATATGGTTGTGTGAATCTTCTTCAAATAAATATAATTTCAAATTAATTTATTTTAAAATATATAATGTTATTGAATATTAATATTGTAAAAAATAAAATGATAATGAAATATAATATGCCATTTTGTGAACAACTTATTATCAGAGCCTTTAATAAATAATTTTAATTCCATATAATATTTAGATCAGTAGCATCTTTCATACCATGACTTATGAATATCAAATGCTTAAAAAACCATAACTTATTTCATATGATACTTATTTCTATAACATTTTTTTAACTAATCATTGACTACTCCTAAAAATATTCTAGAATACTCCATGGAGGTCAAATCTCTACCATCTACTTAATCATTATTAATAATAAAATGAAAATTTTGGTAGCCATGTTCTAAAATAGACATACCTTTCAATGCTATTATCTTATGGGCCTTTACTTGTATTTTTCAACACATCAAACTTTTAAGGAATTTTGATTGTGAATCATAGTGTTCACTGGATATGGGTGGTTATTTGTAATTGTTGTGCGTTTAGCTAATTGACATTCAATATCGGTAATTTCTTGGTAATGGTTTGTAACTGAATTAAGGTGTGGGTAATCCTGGGTGGGTTTGTTTGCATATTAGTCATGATAGTGTTACCAATAAGTAATTAATTAGAATTATTTGTAATTCATTTATCGTAAGAGTAATTGTTTGGATTATATTGTGGGTTTGTAAGCGTCTTTTAAGTTGAAGAAAATTGATCTTTGATGTGATTAATTGCTATGGTAATATTTCAAATTATCTTTTGGTTTCACTTGTTGGGTATTCTTTCATTCTATAGATTTCTCCTTCCATTACTACTATAGATATTTAATATATTTACGCTTGTAACAAAGACCTTTAGCCTTTACTATATTGTGGGAGTATTATCTAAAGTTAGTGCAAAAAAAGTTTACTTTCCACTTGAACATGTGCGTGAGCATACACATGCCATTATCCATTCGTCACATTATTCATTAATGCTTCATCAAATTTTATCTTTAGTATCCCTTCCTATGGTGGGAATTAGCACCCGCATAAGGATGTGTATGCTTCCAAAAGGTCTTAGGGCCAAACCATATAAACTTAGGGATAAAGTTTAAACATATATTGTTAAATGGTTGAAAATAGGGGAACCGCCTATAAGAATTAAGGTATGTCATTTTCCACTTTAAGAAATAGGAAATGGAAAATTGGTTTTAGTCTCTTTTTGTTTTAAATTATCTTAAAATTTAAGAAGGTTGCTTGACCAAGTTGACAGAATTATATGTATAAATGAAAAGTAATGGGGAGTGGCCCTTATACTCCTACCAAGTTGTGGCCTTTGCATGTAGGAAGTAATTGACTTGGAATTGTTTTGATTATGCCTCTTTAGAAGGAATATTTATTTTCCATCAAACAACCGACCAAGGGAGTTTCCCTATGTGTAGCACTTGCATATGCATTGGTTAATTAATTCTATAAAGATCATGTTTCAATTTTCTAACATATTATACGTTTGAAATAAATATCAAGAAGAAAGCTAATAACAATCAAACATTAGAACCTAATATTATAAATGTAATTGCATACAAGAACTAGTACAATATAATGTCATGTGTTAGTTCTTGTAGAAGAAATGTAGTTTCATAGCACTTGAACACCATCCAATAAGCCATGAGAGGATTCTCCTCCAACCACAGTCATTTTCCACCCAACCATTGTTGTTGCATGCTAATTTTAATGTACAACACAATCTTAGAAAAAACATATTTGCCACTTCCACAACTGACTATGTGAAAATAAGTATACACATATTGCATGAAATAGGCAAATTTGCCCTTCCTAACAGTACTACTATACCAAATCAACACTACAACAAATCCCTATGATTAGCTTCCTCTTTAGCTCCCTTTTTTGCTTCCACGGACTGTTTTAGTGTATTTTTCTCTGCCTTTTTGAAGAAATCGACATTATTTATCAAGATGGTGTTATTTTTGGAATTTTTTTTGTCGATCATAGTCATTTGACACTAAATATTTCCGACTTTAGAGATAACATAAACGCCCATTTTAATCTCTTCTTTAGCTCCTGATGTAACTTAATGTATAGTTTCCTGTGTAACGTCATATTTTTCTCCTCTATTATGGCAATGTTTTTTGCATCCACTTTAGCTTCCCTTTTAACTTCTTATTTAATGTCCTATTTTTCTCCTTGTTATAGCATTATTTTTAGCGTCCACTTTAGCTTCCTTTTTAGCTTCATTTTTAGCTTTCATTTTAGTGTCATGTTTAACATCCTATTTTGCTTCCTCGTTTCTTGTAAAATATTTCCTTGAAACTCTCTCATTCAGATCACATGATGGTTATATATGGAGGTTAATTTGCTCTCCTTATGATGCAATTAAAACACGCATGCATTTTTTATCTACTATTCTATGTGAAGTGGTTTGAGATTTGTAAGATATATTCATTACACTTATGATTTGAAATTAGTTATTAGAGATATTCTTAGTATAGTTATGATATGAAGTGAAAGGTTCAATATCTATTCATAATACTTATGATCTGAAGTTTGAGATATGTTGCTTATATATTGGTTCGAGATTTGATCTATTTCTCTGAGATTTGTGGCATATATATTGGTTCATGATCTTATCTATTTCTCTAAGATTTGTGGCATATATATATATATATATTGGTTCTAGATCTGATCTATTTCTCTAATATCTATGGCATATATATTAGTTCAAGATATGATATATTTCTCTAATATTTGTGGCATATATATTGGTTTGAGATCTGATCTACTTCTCTGGTATCCATGGCATATATATTGGTTCAAGATCTAATATATTCTATGGTATAGTGTGAGGATCAGCCTTACATTTGTGATCTTGTTGGAAGACTTTATGAAGAGGATCTTAGCACTTGTGGAAACCATCTTATGGTCTTGATGCACTATTGAAGGATCTCTCTAAGGAAGGGAATATATTTCTTTTGTAGAACTTGGGACCATTATTTAGAGGGTTTTGTTAATAGTCTCCAACCCAAGTCTACCCATAAAACTAATTGCATGCAAACAGGGTCCTTTAAACCCAGACTGCGTTCCTCTTTTGAGATTTTAATCGTGCTCCAATTAACTAAGTTGAACTTTTTTCATTGCTTTTTCCACCTTTCCACATAAACTTTCTTATACACCTACTAATCTGATCCAAGGATCCTTTAGGGGAAAAGTGGATTGAGACCTAGAATATATACAAAGTAGACAGGGTGGATTTTATCAAGACCACTCAGCCAGCCAAATTTAGCCAACTAGCATCCCAGGAAAGCATTTTCTTTTGAATTTTTGAAACTATGTTTTGTCAATCTTTAGTAGTGGTCCCTTTTAGAGATATTGGAATACCAAGGTATTTAAAGTATTCCAGTACTTTTCATAGCTTAATCTTAAGATATCAAACAATTGATTGAGATTTTGAGGAGTGTAATATCATATATAAATTCTACATAATTATACAATAAATAACTTTATAATATAACCTTCCATCATGTATGACAAATAACAATGCAATATTAAGCAAAACCTATACACAATGTTCACATAATGCAATTTGAACCAAAACTTAGAATGTTGTATGAAATCTAAAGAAAAATTATTTAAGGATCAAAGTAACCATATAATAATTCAAAAGTGTGTAAAATAATTAAATAAACATCCTACAATTTGAATCATTCAAATTAGCCAATAAATGAAGTCTCGACATGCATTTTAGTGAAATAAGGCAATTTTGGCCTACTTAACATAAATGCATGCCTAACCTTCATTACAAGGCCAAATTGAATGATTCAGAATGGAAAATACTTTTTTACTCGTAATTAACATTAATTTTGTACATAGAAATTTATGTTGTTTAAGAATATGCCAAATTGGATTGTTTTTGTAGGGTTAAAGTCAAGGTTTGTATGCCTCAAATAAATGCACAACGGGACATGTACCTAAATGACTATATGATAATGATCATTCCAACCTAAATATAAAACCATTTTATGCAACATAAACATAGTTTCCGATCAAACATGAACTATTACCTCAAAATGGGCAGTCGAGCCCAAAAACCCCAAAAAAAATGAAAAAACAACCAGAAAACAAAAAGTGTTGATTCTTCATCACCGTATTTTTTTCAAAGTAAATTTTCAATATTTTTTAAAACTAACAGTAAAAAACAATAAAATCCATTTTGTTTGGTGCAAAAACACCTTGAAATCGAAAAGTGTTGATGTTAGAATAATGTCTTTTTTCAGGGTACATCTTCAATATTTTTTAATAATGACGTTAAAAATAAAATATCACGACTTTGAAAAACTTTAAATTTCTAACGATTTTCAAGCATGACATTAAAGATAAAATATCAAGTCTTTGAAAAGCCTTAAAATTTCAATGAATTTTAAGCATGAAATTAAATTTAAAATATAAATTTTTCAAAAACCTTAAAATTTCAACAATTTTCAAGCATGGTGCTAAGAAAAAATACTTATAACTGTTTTCAACCATAGCATGAAAGATAAAATATCACGACTTAGAAAAACATTAAAATCTTGACAATATTTCAACCGTGGAATTAAAACAAATATTGTGACTACAAAACAATCTTAAGCTTTCAAAATATTTCAAACATGACATTATGAAAAAAAATTATGACTAAAAAACTGTAAAAATGAACACCTAAATGAAAGAGTTATTATACAAAGAATAACTTTTTTTAAATGCTAAATGTATAGCGATTTTAAAATCTTAGCCTAAGACAAAAAAAAAAAAAAAAAAAAAAAAAACTATCAAATTGACAAGCAGTGTAGATGAACTCAACCCATTGTAATGAAAACTTAAAGACCAACCATGAGATTAACACATTGTGGGGGCATACTCAGTTCATTATAACAAAAAAATTAAAATCAACTATCAAATTGCACATAATGGGATCGAGTCGCTAGACAAGTGTTAGGTCGTTAATATACCATTATTATTGTCACTTTTGAACGCTTATTCCACCCATTTCTACCATTCTTCATCACGTCATTTATCATAATTTATCATATAATTCTATTTTACAATGATTTATGCTCTTATGTAAAAATATTATTTATTCTCCTTTATTTCTAATAAATTGATGATTATGCATTAATTTATCAATGAAGGTTTACAAAATTGGTTATAAAATTATTCACCATTTTTAGCCTCCAAGATAATTTCCAGATTGAAGATTTGATCATTAAAAGTGTCAACTCAGAAATGCGTTGGAATAAGAAGTGACAGTTTTGCAGTTGAGATTCTGAGCAAATGAAGATGAATCTAGAAAATATAGAACTTGGGTTTTTTCTAGAACAGACCAAATTAACCTTTTTAGGGATGGTTTGCCCAAATTCAACTTGTATTGAGAGAAACGCAGGGTTCTTTGAGCATGATTTTCTCAGATTCGTTGTGTGGCTGTTTTCCAAATCTCAGCTGCAAAGCCAAATTCGCCTTGCTCTTGTTGAAATATGGATGGAAATATATCTTCTTGTTGATCAATTGTTTGGAAACAATCTAATTTTGTAATAGAAATCATTTTGTAATTATCTCTGTTGTAACTACTCTCTGATCTCTCTCTATTTAAATGAAAACAGAGATCAGAGATGGGGATGGATTTGAATGATGGAATTGAGGATGAATTAGAGATTCAGAATTGAGGATGGAAGAGAGAATGGATAATGGCTGAGAGATGGAGAGATTTCTTGTTGTAATCCACTGTAACTCTGCTTTGATATTTTAATATAAATCTGGTTGCCATTCCATCTTTGATCCTGAAGTAACCCAACAGCATCCGTTGGCGGCTAAGGGCCCAGCGTCTGGTGGATTGTGCTGCTGTTGTATATTATCTCTTTGGTTTATGCGTGGTTTTCATTATCAACTTTATTTGATAATCTGATATGTTCTATTATTTTACATCACAGTTCTATTATATCTGATTTATGTTCAATTGAGTAATATCGTTCTCTATGAAAGGAATGTCGTATTGATTCATCTTGACTTGGTAATGCATTGTTGTTCTTTTAATCATTGATATAACGTTGTTGGTCCTTACAGAATGCATTGTTGTTCAATTACAGCGTACCTGTGTTATAACACTCTTTAATTGGTATTACTGAATTCATCTTAGAGACTATATTTCCTTGCGATTGCTAAATCTGTGAGCGTTGTTGTTCCATTCCAAAATACAGTCGTATTCTTTATAACTAAGACTGATAATCGGATTACCAAGATTAGATTACTATTAAGGTGTGTCGTGTGTTAATTCATTGTGTATTTATATTTGACTTTCCAGCGTTGTTTCATATTCTATCAATAATCAATGTTGTTCTATTTCCGTGTGCTGTCCGATTTATTCTTAGAATAAAGATTGCTATTAATTTGGCTTTGTTGTTGTTCATTTCCATTAATTAGATTTTGTTGTTCAAATTCCTTTAATTGTAGTTTGTTGCCCATTTACCTTGTTGTTCATTTATGTTGATTAATTGCAAGAGTTTGCTTTCAAAGAGTTTTCCTAGTTTACTTTCAATAGCAGCTTTAGTTCAATTTTGATTTCCTTTTAATTGCTTTAAAGCAGGACTGTCAACTGTAGAGAACATTGGTTATTGCTTCCTCGTTCCCAGATTGATTTTCTTGTTCCGGTTTGATTTCAATTGCATCAATATCTAGAGGAATGAGTTATTGCTACTGTATCCTCGATTGATGGTTGTTTGAGTGAATGATTTAGTTTAGAACATTTCAGGTTCTTGTTGTTCCAATTAGATTTTTCCAGCTTTCATTTACTTTTGCATTTTAAGCACTATACTGCAAAACATTACTCTTGAGTAAATAGCCGCCTCAGACTGAATACACTCTTGAAATAAAAATCCGTCCCTGGGTTGATAATTAATGTGAAGGTAATTAGGAGTTAAAAAGACACCTTTTTATCGCTCGACATGTTGGCGACGTTGCCGGGGAGAGTGTAGCCATTTCTAAAGAGTAGTGTGAATCTGATGAGTGCCTGCTAGGAGAGAATTGGGTATTAAAAATAGAAGGTAAGAACCTACGTACGGAGCATGTAATAGCCCTGCTCCCCCGCCCGCTTTCCAGCAAATTTGTTAATTTTTTTTGGGTAGAAATAAATGTTTGAATTTTTGTGTGAATGACTAGAAAAAAATAGAAATTTTGAAAAATAAATCTCATGATTTCTCTCGAGTGGTGATGTAAGAACCACCCATTTCACTAATCGATTGACAGGAACATTTGAAGAAGGAGCCTCGAAGAAACACATGAAGAACATCTTCTATTATGGTAAGAAATGGATCACATTTTTACTTTTGAATTTCCTATCAAAGATCTAAGAGGAGTGACACAAATGCACATAATTTCCCCATTGTCTCTACCAAATTTTCATGGCTTGACAAATGAAGATCCAAATACATTCTTATTTGAGTTCGAAATACTTTGTAGAGGATACGATTATTGTACTGACAATCAAAGGTTGAAAGTGTTTCCTCTTACTCTAAAAAGAGCAGCTCTCCGATGGTTCATGAGCCTAGGTGGGAACTGCATCCAAACATGGGAGGACATGAAGAACATATTCTTGAAGAAGTACCAAGACTATTGCAAGGCCGATGAAGATATTTTCGATATGATACAAGTGGAAGATGAAAGCTTGGAGGACTATGTAAATCGATTTCATTACAATCTTCAAAAATCAAAATATAAGCATTTGGAAAAAGTGATCTTAAAAACACTCCTTCTTAAAAGAATCAAAGATGAATTTTTAAAACCGTTAAATCTAATAGGAAAAGGTGATGTTTTTCAGTTATCATATGATGATGTTTGTGAGTTGTGCATAAGGTATTCAAGAGGAATCTCCAAGGCTGGTAAGAATTTTAGAGATGTTTGTTCTTTATTTTCCAAATCTGCTACAAGAATAGGAGACATAGAGCTGAAATCAATGCTTTATTTGAAAATTTTAAAGTTGATTTTGTTATCTCTCTAAATGCAAAATTGGATGTTTAGCAAGTTCATAAAAATCAAGAATTTGATGAAGTGTTTTTCACTCATGACCAAAAGGAGCATCCCATAGATACTCACTCTTCCTTATCTAGGATGGAAGTAGCATATCAAAGAGATAAGGAAGCTGCAACAAGGTCAACAGGTATGGTTCAAAACACTTCTTCTCCATTCTCTTACTTGCATAATCCATTATGGAATACTCACATGTTAGAGCAGCCATGCGAATCACAATATAACCACCACCAATCTTGTCTACAAGTTTGGCACAGTTCACCTTATGATTGCATGACTACTCTCCCTCATCTTGTAGCACAAGCACATTCTCCATATTCTCCACCAGCTCTTCCACAACATCCTGCTTACATATCAAATTCATCCACTCAACCCAACCAACCACATCATCACAATGCTCCATTTCTTACACATTTTCCTACTCAACTAATTCCACACCCTCACCATAATAAACCAGTACAACATGCTTACAGTGTTGAACTACCAAATTTATACACCCTTCCCACCCATTCTATCTCACATGTGCCATTAGAGAAAATTTACAATGAGATTCAGAATGTTTCAAATTCAAAAAATGTAGAAGCTATGGAAGAAAATGAGGTTTCTTTTAGGTTGCACCAACAAACCATTTTAAAAGCTCAAGAACTTCATGGTATGATGGGAAATCAAGAAAGTAATGGATATATTGAAGATTGGTTTCACTCCATCACATGTTTGCATCATCACTCCATACTTCAACAATTTTTGATACCATCTTTTCAAGGGAAGTTGGCTTCTCATACCCTAATTTTTATCAACATGCATTTTTCAAATTTGGGTATGTGCATACGTAAAGCCTTATTTCTAAAATGGTTCCACTGGAAATACTCTTATACATAAACATATTTGATTCTCAAATAAGAGTAGGATAGTGGAGAAAATAAAATAAATAAACAAATAAAACAAACACATCTTTTTTATTTTTATTTTTATTTTTGTAAAGTTAGTTGTTTTTTGTTGGAACATGCTATGGAAATCAACATCAGTGATAATTTTTTTAATTAACTTGTATATGTAGATGAATTAAAATGGAAATAATATTTCTACAAACACTTATATTCATTTTTATCACCAATTTGAAAAAATGCTTGAATATCACATTTTTTTTTGCTTGCGGGCTTGATGAAATTTCTGAAAAACATTCGGGACAGTCATGTTTTGAGGGACCAAAATGCAATATTTTTAAAACCTGTTTCTATCCTAAGTATCCCTTGATGTCTACTTATTAACCCAATTTGAATCACTCAATTTAGATTTGAAACAAAAAAGTTCGAACCAAAGCATTGACAGGGTGTCTAGCGGGTAGCTTAGAAACAGAGTTGAGACAGTCAGTTTTTGGAGGCATAAATGAATGAATTTTTAAAACCCGTTTCTATGGTATATTCCCTTATGAATCTAGTTTACAATTCAATTTGAATCACTCATTTTCGATATCGTTTGGAGAATTTGATTAAAATATTGATTGTCTATCGTAAATCAGCACCCTTAAAACTATGTCTTTCTAGTTGTTCCTTATAGTATTTGACCTATCAATTATTCTCGTGTTCAAAACCTATTTCTCTTGGAGATAAATAAATGAATCTAATTTCATTTCCAATTTTAATCATTTGAATCTGGCATCAAACAAAAAATTTATGCTTGAAGTATCAACTGTTGGTCTAAACTAGGTAATCGAAAATGACTCTGTTATGCAGGTTGTTCTAACTATAATTGAAATATCATATCATTGAATTTTTAAAACCTGTTGCTAATAGAGCTAAACCTTTGAATTAGCTCTCATTTGGCTTTGGAATCACTCAATTTGGACGAAAAACAAAGAAATTGTGATCAAAACACTGCAGGTTAGCATAATTGGCCACTGCTCTCCCGCAAGTGACAAATAAATTTTACTTTGTTATTTTCTCCATGGATTTGTTCTACAGAGTAACTACTTGTTAGTTTTTTGCATAATTCTTGGATTAGGGGAGCCGTGCACCTCTCTTTCTCCATGATTTAATGTTTTATTGCAGGTAGACACTCGTTTTTTGCAGGTCCTAGGAGAAAAAGAATGTCACTTTATGGACGAGTGATTCTTGAAAGAAATTTTAAATGAAACAAAGAAATTTCATCCAACTCATTACCCAACGGATTCATAATAGAAGAAATGAAGAATTGATTTTCATTTGAAGATTCATGTCATGTCTTTGCTGCCAAAACATTTTTCGAATAGATCCTTTTTTTAACATAACATCATAGCTATTGTAACTTAATTTATTTATTTACATACTGTTTTTTGTTGTTTCTTTTCTAATTTCTCTTATATTTTGTGTTTTAGTTGTTGCTTCATTCAAAGTGTAACTCATCCTCAGCATCAATGCCATGAACATTTAATTTGTTTTTTGCATGCTTACATTTTATGATTGTCCATTTTGTTGTTCCTTTTCGAAATGGAACAGCACTTTTGCATTTTCACGTTTTGCTATTCCTTTTTGAAATGGAACAGCTACTGTTCCTTTTCGAATGGAACAGTACTTCTGCACTTTAACGTTTTGTTTTTCCTTTTCGAATGGAGCAGCACTTCTGCATTTTCACATTTTGTTGTTCCTTTTCGAAATGGAACGGTTGTTGTTCCTTTTCGAATGGAACAGTACTTCTGCACTTTCACGTTTTGTTGTTCCTTTTCGAAATGGAATAGCACTTCTGCACTCTCATGTTTTGTTGTTTCTTTTCGAAATGGAACAACACTTCTGCAACTTCACGTTTTGTTGTTCCTTTCCAAATGGAACAGCACTTCTGCACTTTCACATTTTGTTGTTCCTTTCTGAATGGAACAGCCCTTTTCACTTTCACGTTTTGTTGTTCCTTTCCAAATGGAACAGCATTTTTGCACTTTCATGATTTGTTGTTCCTTTCCAAATGGAACAACACTTCTGCACTTTCACGTTTGTTGTTCCTTTTTAAAAAGCAACATCACTTTTTCACTTTGTTGTTCCTTTTCAAAAAAAATGAACAACACCTTCACATTTTTGCTGTTCCTTTTCAAAAGAACATCATTTTCGCATTTCTTGTTGTTTCTCTTAGAGAACAACACCTTTTCACATGCATTTTTTTGTTGTTCCCTACAGGGAACAACATTTTTTTCGTGTGTCTTTTTGCCTTTTGGCGTGCATTTCCTTCATTTTTCCCTACAGAGAACAACATTTTTTGAGTGTTTTTGTTGTTCCTTCAAAAAAAGCAACACTTTGGGAGTATTTTTGAGAGCAACCCTTCCTCTTGTGGGATTATTCCTAGTTCATCTCAACCACATTTTATTGATTCCCTTTCATGGTATGAAGTACAATATTTTTATGAGGACAAGAATTATGGATTCTATTGAAGTGAGTTAATATCATTTACGTTATGATCTTTAATAGGACAACTCCTTGATGATAGTTTATTTTCAAAAGGACACAATTATTTCTATATTACTTTACTGTATTGTTTTCTACTGTATATGATATTGATTGATCATCTTAATACCATGCTAGTTTCGCCCTTCTTGGTTATAATCTTCTCTATCTATAATAAATGAGATTATGGGTCTATTTTTTTCTACTGACATGTTCAACTTCTTCCACCATCCCTACTCTTAAGGAGCACTGAGCCTCCCTCTTTTTATCATAAAAATGTGTAATAACAACAAAATTTTGTTCGCAAATGGAGGATAGGGGGTCTCATTACGAGCCAGCCTACCATGTTCATAAGGTTGTAACAAAGTGACATTCCCATTATGGCCACCACACCAGGGTGATGATCCATTAGGTAGCCAAATTATCCTTGGAACAGGAGGTCTCATCACGAGCCGACCTGATCACTTTTGCTACATCCCAGTGAATGGCAGTGTGGTTATCTGGTTACCATGCCAGCACGTTGATCTCTTCTGTAGAACAGCACTAGAACTCTCCATTTATAAATTGAGGATCCTGGCTCATATGGGTTAAAAAGCAACCCTGGCGAGGCTATGGACGCCTGCTGGCAGCAGAGGCTCTACTTATGGTATTGAAGTTATATCTTATTGTCAATTATTACTATAATACCCTTTTTTTATTCTTCCTTTTATCAGAGAAGTTATTTCCTTCATTTTCCCTGTTTTGAACCTTTACACATGAAAAATTATTTTCTGATCAATCGCATCCTTTTCAGCTAAGAATACAGTCAGTAAAGCATCTTTTTGGCATATTGTTGTTCTTTTTCTTTTTCACATAACTTATCATCAATCCAAAGTGTCCTATATTTTATTCATAACTATCTTTACAAACTCTGCTCTCATTATAACCATAACTCTCGTTATCATTGATATGTGTACTTTGCTTTATTTACTGCAATATTGTTCATTCCATTGCCTTGCTCTCAGCACAACACCTTTCATCTGATGTATGGTCATGGAATCCCTTTTCCAATTGGAGGGGGGAATGTATGCATTATGGGCTAGCATGCGATATGATTATTGCACTCTTCCATAACTTGTTGATTTGACAAAATATTACTATTGCCTGTATACACAAGTTTTTCTGATTGAAATTTTTGCATACATCCTAATTTGTTGCTATTCAAAACTAACACTATGGATTCAAGAACATTGTATGCCAAATAGTGCTTTGTTTACAAGAAAACAACAAGTATGGGCAGAATTCTATTTGTAGCATGACCACACTATTGCACTTAACAGAAGAGGCTCACGAATGTGAACAATTCTTCAGACATGATGTGTTTTCCTGGATTCCACCTTTTGCATCACTTTCAGTACCAACTCTGCCTACATCAGCTTCAACAAATGACAGTACATATATGTCATTTCACATTTTTCTTTTTGGAGGTAGAACTTGAGGTAAAATAGCATAATTTTCTAATTTATTACAAATTTAAAAGAATTTAATGAAAATCCATTTTGAGCATTATTTATCATCCTTCATTCCACATCTTTACCACTTCCCACATTTTTCAGCAGCATATCATTTTTCAATTTGGGGGAGTGTTGCTTTCATTCATTTCTTTCTTATGACCATGTCATTCATATTCTTTATCATCCATTGCTATTCTTATTCATTCTCAACACCTCCCTTATTCCATGTTGTTTTACACCAAGCCTCGAATTCAATAGTTGGTCGCAACCACCTCTATTTGTTTTCTAGCATTGCATGAGGACATGCCAATTTTTCAGAGAGGGGGAGGAATTGCTACGCATGATGGATGTTTCCTATTTTCTTTCTCATTTAAGGCATACATTTCATTTTTACACAGTGCAGAAATTGATTTCCATAATATTAAAAAAAAAAAAAAAAAAAAAAACTATGAACTCAATTCTTGTGATCTCTGGAAAACACAAACATATTATTTTAATACACATAGCTAGATAATTTCAAGATAAATTGGTTCATAAAATTTCGGAAATCATGCACTCTCACCTACAGCCATTTTGTTTATATCTCATGATCCGTGCATCAAAACAATCTGATTTTTGGATCATAGAGGCATTCATATATTACAAACCTACTTCTAATATTTCAACAAAATCTGGTTTGTAGTTTTTGGGAAAATGGTTAATGAAGGTTGATGTCACTTATATCATATTTTGCTGCAACTTCATATGCACATAACTTGAACATCAATGTCAAAATTGTTATGCCTTCATCAAAAATGCTAAAAGTGAATATTCATTAATTAAGGAAGAATTCATTTGTTACATCCATTTCATGAGCTGGGATGAACAAAATTTTTTATGCTTGGTTAACACATGGGTTTTGTCTTTGGGTTGCATGAGGACATGCAACATATTGAGTGTGGGGGTATGTTCGGTTGTTAATATACCATTATTATTGACACTTTTGAACGCTTATTCCACCCATTTCTACCATTCTTCATCACGTCATTTATCATAATTTATCATATAATTCTATTTTACAATGATTTATGCTCTTATGTAAAAATATTATTTATTCTCTTTTATTTCTAATAAATTGATGATTATGCATCATTTTATCAATGAAAGTTTAATAAATTGGTTATAACATTATTCACCATTTTTAGCCTCCAAGATAATTTCTAGATTGAAGATTTGATCTTAAAAGTGTCAACTCAGAAATGCGCTAGAATAAAAAGTGAATAGTTTTGCGGTTGAGATTCTGAGCAAATGAAGATGAATCTGGAAAATATAGAACATGGGTTTTGTCCAGAACGAACCAAATTAATTTTATTGGGGATGGTTTGTCCAAATTCAGCTTGTATTGAGAGAAACGCAAGGTTCTTTGAGCATGATTTTCTCGGATTCGTTGTGTGGCCATTTTCCAAATCTCAGCTACAAAGCCAAATTCGTCTTGCTCTTGTTGAAATATGAATGGAAATATATCTTCTTGTTGATCAATTGGTTGGAAACAATCTAATTTTGTAATAGAAATCATCTTGTAATTATCTCTGTTGTAACTTCTCTCTGATCTCTCTCTATTTAAATGAAAACAGAGATCAGAGATGGGGATGGATTCGAATGATGGAATTGAGGATGAATTAGAGATTCGAAATTGAGAATGGCAGAGAGAATGGATAATGGCTGAGAGATGGAGAGATTTCTTGGTGTAATCCACTATAACTCTGCGTTGATATTTTAATATAAATCTGGTTGCCATTCCATCTTTGATCCTGAAGTAACCCAGCAGCATTCGTTGGCAGATAAGGGCCCAGCCTCTGGTGGATTATGTTGCTACTATATATTATCTCTTTGGTTTATGTGTGGTTTTCATTATCAACTTTATTTGGTAATCTGGTATGTTCTATTATTTTACATCACGGTTCTGTTATATCTGATTTATGTTTAATTGAGTAATATCGTTCTCTATGACAGGAATGCTGTATTGATTCATCTTGACTTGGTAACGCATTGATGTTCTTTTAATCATTGATATAATGTTGTTGGTCCTTACAGAATGTATTGTTGTTTAATTACAGCGTATCCGTGTTGTAAAACTCTTTAATTGGTATCATTGAATTCATCTTAGAGACTATATTTCCTTGTGATTGCTAAATCTATGAACGTTGTTGTTCCATTCCAAAATACAGTCGTATTCTTTATAACTAAGACTGATAATCGGATTACCAAGATCAGATTACTATTAAGGTGTGTCGTGTGTTAAGTCATTGTGTATTTATTTTTGACTTTCCAGCGTTGTTTCATATTCTATCATTAATCAATGTTGTTCTATTTCTGTGTGTTGTCCGATTTATTCTTAGAGTAAAGATTGTTATTAATTTGGCTTTGTTGTTGTTCATTTCCATTAATTAGAGTTTGTTATTCAGATTCCTTTAATTACAGTTTGCTGCCCATTTACCTTGTTGTTCATTTCTGTTGTTTAATTGCAAGAGTTTGCTTTCAAAGAGTTTTCCTAGTTCACTTTCAATAGCAGCTTTAGTTCAATTTCGATTTCCTTTTAATTGCTTTAAAGTAGGACTATCAACTGTAGAGAACATTGGTTATTGCTTCCTCGTTCCCAGATTGATTATCTTGTTCCGGTTTGATTTCAATTGCATCAATATCTAGAGGAATGAGTTATTGCTATTGTATCCTCGATTGATGGTTGTTTGAGTGAATGATTTAGTTTAGAACATTTCAGTTTCTTGTTGTTCCAATTAGATTTTGTTTCCAGCTTTCATTTACTTTT